>JAGPOW010003022.1:5013862-5031862 GCA_030014935.1 Caiman crocodilus
AGGTCCCCCCTCAGCCTCCTCTTGCTGAGGCTGAACAGGTTCAGGTCCCTCAGTCTCTCCTTGTAGGGCCTGTCCTGCTGCCCTCTCACCAAGCGGGTGCCCCTCCTCTGGACCCTCTCCAGGCTGCCACATCCCTTTTGAAGTGCAGTGCCCAGTACTGGACGCAGTGCTCCAACTGCGGCCTGACCAAAGTCGCATAGAGGGGGAGTATCACTTTTCTGGACCAGCTTGAGATGCATCTTTGGATGCATGACAAGGTATGGCTGCCCTTGCTGGCTGCAGTCTAGCATTGCCGACTCATGCTCATCTTGGAGTCAATAATGACTTCAAGATCCCTTTCTGCCTCTGCGCTTTCAAGAAGGAAACTCCCCAGCCTGTATGTGCGCTGTGGATTCCTTCTTCCAAGGTACAGCACCCTGCATTTGTCTGCGTTGAACCCCATCCTAGTCTCATCAGCCCACTTTTTGTAGTCTGTCTAAATCTAGTTGCAGCTTCTCTCTCCCTTCAAGTGTGTCCACCTTGCCCCACATCTTAGTGTCATCAGCAAACTTGGACAGCGTGCTTTCCATCCCATTGTCCAAGTTGCTGATGAAGGTGTTAAGCAGTGTGGGCCCGAGGACCAAGCCCTGGGATACCTCACTGCTCATATCTCACCAGGCTGAGTACAACCTGCCTACTGCTACTCTCTGGCCCCATCAGCCAATTTTTTACCCATCCAACTGTGCAGGCAACAATGCCACGGTCACTTAATTTATTGATGAGGATGGGGTGAGAGACGGTATCAATTCTTCTGTAATTTATTAACACGTGTCATGGAAATGGAACTTCAAACAAAAAGGCGTGGTTAAATATAGGGAAACACTAAACAAGGTAATATTAAGATCAAATCTAAAGGCTAGGCATCTCAGATATGAAATGCAATAAAGCTTTTCATCAAACGGATCAGTTTGAACTGTGCTGGTTGCTCCACTGATTTAAATGCATTTGAGAAATGGTTGAAATTAGAAAAGACTGGGCTAAAGCTTACATATTTATGCTACGTGTTGGCCTCCTTTAAAAGCCAATGCTTGTTGTTCTGTGGTAGTTGAATTTACAGTTTATAGTTGCAGCATTAAGTACAAACAGTATTAAAAAAACAGTGATAACTCATAGCATATATACTATGTCTGTTCTAATGCAGTTGTTTGTAAATTTAATACTCCCAAGCTATATCATTACATGAAAAAATCCTGTCTAATTCTTCATAGGGCAGAGAAATGTTCCCAAGATCTTTCTCTGTGTGAAACCATGGCCTTGTAACTTGCGCAAGGTCATCTTTTAATGGGTTCTCTCTCTAAATGATGTGTCTCATCAGGGAATGTGCTCTTTGTCTGTGTCCCAAAGGTTTAAAAAAAACTTACTTTAAGGGAGAGGAGTTCTTAGTGTCTTGTTCCTTTTCCCTTGTTGACTTACGTAGTCCATCTCCTCCCATGCCCTGAGCAATCTGCACAGGGAGCGCAGTAGTTTAAATGGAAAACATCCAGTGAGAGATTTCTTGAATAGGTTAGTCAGAGTTTGGGTGGGATGTAAATTCATATTTAGGGAATCAGATGATTAAATGTAATTACTCAAATATATTTGAGTAAAAGATAATTTAGGGTGACTGTCTTGGGATTTGTTTGCTTGGTACAGCAAGGTCTGCTAGGTTGTGGAAACAATTCCTAAGAAAAAGGTTGGAAGCCTTAGTTTCCTCTCCTCCCCACTGTTGAAAACTAATCTGAATTTCTGAACAAACCACTATAAAATAAGGATAAGATGTTTGTTACACACAAAACAAGATTAGCTATACTTACCTACTTAACAATCGTGTGTGTGTGTGTATAAAATATTGACACCTCTCTCTCTCTTTCTGTTCATCCCCTTTCTTTGTTGGTGGGAGAATCCTGCTCATTGCTGACCACTCTGTGGAAGGTCTGACTATTCTTCAAGATTAGTCAGGTGCTTGTGCAACTGACTGTCTCTGTCTTGGGCCAGAAGCAATTCCTGTATTGATTCTTTCCTCTCCTTAGTCTGTGGATTACAAAAGGTTTCCCAGTCCCAGATGAAATATTGACTTGAAAATAGACACACTCACCCCACAACAGCCAAAAGCCTGGTGATCAGGGCACTTGCAAGTGGAGAAGCTTTGTTTTAACTAGCCCCAGTCTTGAGAGACACATATCTCATTCTTTTTTCTCACCACAGACTTCCTGTATGGACTTGGGCAAGTGTTTTCCTTCTTGGGCCTCAGTTGTCCATCTGTAAAATGGGTCTAATGATACTTTTCAATTTCACTGGGGTATTTTGGAGATTAAATGCATTAAAAATTGCAAAGTGTTAGCTATATTAATAATAATGAGTACCGGAGATGGAACCTAGAAAAAGTTTTCTGGACAACCTGACAGGTATCTTGAGGGCCAGATGTATACATCAAGCATGCCAAATCTGTCTCATGGGGCAAAGTGACCTCTCTACTCCATGGGTATGGGTCCTACCCCTCTGGGAAACTTGATGTTGCCAAAAACAAGCAAACCTAATCTTGCCATTTTGAATGTTCCCCAACCTGTAGGCTGGGAAAACACAAACCCTTTCTTTGCAGCCTTCCAGGCTAGAAACTGCATTGTTAGTATGATTAGTAATAATTGTTTTAAAGAGAAACAGAGACTATTCTGGAATATTAGGACTTCTAAACTGGGGCCTTGAAAGCAAAGGACCTCCTAAATGTTTTGAGAGTTGTGACAGAAATGTAGGAATCAGCAATATTGTTGTTCTCTCACCATATATAATTCCAGCATCTGAAATGAAATTGATGCACATGCTCCTTAGATCTGAATGCCTAAAGGTGGCATTTTTTTAGCAGTGGGCCTTTCCTTGTCATTCACATCCATCAATTCAGCAGTGTCTGAGCTTGAGACTGGTCAGGGCATCGTACATCATCCCCTTGACACTTGCCAGGCAAAAGCCTTAATATTACAGCCAAAGGATATTGCTCACATTGTTTACATTTGTACTTGTTGTAGGGATGTATGTTTAAATATGATACACAGATTTAACCAGATCAGTCTGTATTTCTGTAGTCAGAATGCTCACTGAGCCCCAAGTACACGCAGAGACCAAACTAAACCTTGGACACTTCCAGAAGCCCTCAAATACTCTTCTCTTTGCAGACACTGCTGTCAGCCAGATCTGGCTTCTGTGGTCCAGAATGCCTTATGAACAAGGAGTCTGGTTTTCTGATATTAAAAGAAGCCCCCCAAATTCCCAATGATTGGATTTAAAAAAGTAACTCCAAATCCACATTTTTCTATGATTAACATGAAACAACACTAAAATATAGATATAGTAGTGTTTCATGTTAATCACAGAAAAATGTGGATCTTGGGTTAGTTTTTTAATTAAAAAATTGGGGATTTTGCTTTTTATCAGAGAAAACCAGGACCCCCGCTTATGAGAGAGACTATTCTAAGTAGCATGTTACACAAACACATCGTGATTGACACAAGTCAGGTTTAACAAATGTGGGGAGGGAGGGGAAGGAAAGTGCTCTTCACTGGTGGAAGACCATGAATGAAAAATCAAAGGGAAAATGTATTTGTTTTTTGGCAAAATTGAAATGTTGTGCATCACAACTAGGATTTATAATAGAAAACTAGTTTTAATCCTTTAGTGCTAAGGTTGTGATTGGCTTTTTAATAGTGCACCAAAGAATGAATGAATGGGCTGAATTGGATCATTTAATCAGCCTCCACCATTTCTTTGTTTCTTAAATTAATAATCAAGTAAATGTATTAGATGTATAACAAGAAACTGTTTTTATATGCCACTGCAAAGCAGTATCTGTATAATCTTTTGAAAGATACAGAAATGTTTCCTCCTATTTATAACTTTGTATATCAAAGGCAAATCATTAAAGACTTTTGTCAACAGTAAGTCTCTTCCCCCACCCCCACTACTGTTTTGTAAGTGACAATTCTGTACACAGAACCGAGAGGTAAATACTGAATTTTAAATGAGTTAGCTAGGAAGGCGAGGTCTTTCCTCAAAATATGTCAGAAATGGACCACATTAGATTTGTTTTACTAGGAAATATTTGTTTTTAAATGAGATTTCTTTAGTCCTCTTCAGAGCCTTCTGACCTTAACATTTGCGATGGCAGGAATGAAAGTAAACCAGACAGCCAGGAGTGGAAGGCTAGTGTTAACAAAATTAAACCACTCACTTCCCCAAAAGTGTATGTTTGCACTTAGTATTTCTGCTGCTATGAATTAACTCTAATTCATATACCAGTAGAAGTGCAAATTGGCACTTTCAATTACTTCTAGCCAGTTTGCAATATGAGTAGGTAGTCATTTATAAAATGTGGATGCTATTATTCAGGTTCAGGTCACTTTTGAGAGTGTGTGTGTGTGGAGGGAGAGAGAGAGAGAGAGAGAGAGGTTTGGAAACCTATGGCACTTTTGGAAACAGTTTTCCACAAACTCCTTTTTATTTCTTTCCCCCAATTCACTAACTTTAGGAGGGAGAGTGTACACGTATATATAAATCTGTAAAGCAAGAGTTGCAAAGTGTGTGTGTGTGTATGTATACACACATCTTTTGTGAATTCTTTCTTCCAATACTTAACTCCTCTAGGATTAGATAGTTTAGAACATTATTGGGTGTTTAACATATAGTATATCTTATGCTAACAGGAATGGAAATAAAATAGAAACTGGATTTGTAACAGCATACTAATTTGGGGATAGTACTGTGCGTGATATAGTCTGTGTTGTCTTACGTGTAACTTGTAAGGATATATATGATGATCTCTCCTCTTCTAACCTAACAGAGATTGGAGCAGAACATAGACTCCTAGATCCATTATTTACTCCTGTGCAGTATTTAAAAGGCAGGGAGGGCTCCTTTTTATGGTTCCTCTTCTGTAGGCACCCTGCTCTCCATGATCCAGCTGATCTTCACCCACCAAGGCTGCAGGGTCAGGATTGCTCCTATAATTGCCTTCCAGCCTGGAGTGAAATTGACTCCTCCCCAGCAGCCACACGTGCATGCTGAAAATAATGTGATTTATATTCTTATGACCCCTGTTATTTTAACAGCACTCACCCCTTGGGATTTCATGATTTATTGGATAACTTTGCATTTCTAATTGGTTTGTATATTGCAGTTTTTAACTTGTGCTCTTCAAAGCAGAGAATAGGAGCGTTCTTTAAATATTTTCAGTCTTGTCTTGGCACAGATTAAATTGTTGTTATAGTTAAGAATTTAAGCAATTTCCATTACTTCCTACGGGACTTCAGAGGTCAGTTTAGGACTGTGTAGGAAGGAAAGGACTGGAAGATAGCTAAAAAGAGAATTTGTAAAGAGAAGGGTGTAAAAAAAAAAAAAAGGCAGATTTGTCATCTGATCTAAGGTTAAAAACTTGCTCACCCCTCTTTTTACTTGGTTGGAAACAAGTACAAGTTACAGTTGTGTTACATGCCCCTATTGTAGACTTGCTAAACTTACTGAGACAAGTGTTACAATATTGTTATTATGTATATACATTCTAACTACCATAATGCTGCCTCATATAATATCACGGTACTGCTCTTGATTTATAAAATGATCAGTTTGGACTGAATCTGCCAACATGTATTTATATAGAGCACAAAACAGTACACTTATATCAAACGTTTTGGTGTTCTTACATACTACAGAGCTTTAAAAAAAAGGAAAAAAATGAGTTGGAATTCAGGTTTTGGTGCTCTACCTCCCTCCAACCATCAAACTTTTAAATATATATAAATGCTTTTAATGGTTAAATGTGTGTGAGTTTGCAGTACAGCAAAGTGTATTTGAAAGACTAATATTGCCCAGCCTGAGTGTTTAAACATTTGTAACTTAGAGATCTCCCTTCCCTGGCGTAATGTGATTTTTTTTTTTTTTTTAACATGAAATTAAAAAATGGGAAAGTGTTTTAACTTCCCATATTTGTTTCTGTTTAGCTCTTAGGACTTTTATTGTAAAGTATTCATTCTGACTGGAAAAGTTTCAAACACTCACATAATTATGTGTCTAGGAGCCACGGTTTTATGAAAGTCATGATTTCATGATAAGTGAGATGAAAAGTTTTGAGAGAATTAGTAACACTGACACAGGAAAAGCTATGGTTTTTGTGCATCTCAACATACATGAACCTTTAATGCAAATTGGTTGAAGCTTTAGAAGAGAAGATCTTTCTAAATCTGTAACACATTCTTCAGTGGAAGGTGAATTATTTTAAGGTAATGCAAGTATCCCAGAGTGCTGAATTTTCAATATACAATCAATATTTGCCAAGAGTTTGAAAGGGACACCTGCTTGCTTAGTGTTGAAGGAGATAGTGGGGAGGAGGACCCAGCAGTAACTGCCCCACTCAGGAAGAATTTCAACATTGTGTCTGGATAGAGTGGAATAAAGAGTTGGTTAAAAAGCAGTCAGAAAACTGATCTATAATTTAATTTTCTTTCCTTTTTGCTCCAGGACACTTTTGTTTCTATTAGTTCAATTGCAGATTATATAAATATCTAAAATAAAAGCTCTTGGTTTCTGTTCATGATTGGGTTTAGATGGTAGGAATCTTCTTGCTGAAGATTTGCTAAGAGTGACATTGTGAACAAGCTACCTGGAGTTGTATTGTATTGTGAGATCTCCCAATGAGCAAGAAAGACTGAGTGTTTCTCACTATTTGAGTTGGTCTAATAAAAGATATCAGGTTTACCCAAATAACCTTGTCTGCCTACAGTACCTATAAAACACAATAACCTTCCCTTAAAATTTCAGTACAGACTACAATGTGGAAACCCACTCCTCTAAAATAACACACTCCTTTAGGAAAGAGATGCTTTCATTTAAAAGAAACAAATCCAAACTTACACCACAAAAAAAGCCCCAAACCAAGCACACTCTTCCCCTTCCACACTCATATTTTAAAAATTGACCTAGAAAAACTAGTTTAATAGTTTCTAGGGTCAGAAGGGACCAGAACAGATCATCAAGTCCGACCCCCTGCCCTGGGCAGGAATGAGTGCTGGGATCATAATGCGGGGGTCGGATATCTATCCAACCTCCTGGGATAACAGGGAATAAGGGCCACTAGGTTAAAAGGAAAGTCTGCTTTGGGGTCACAGCAACTGCCCAGTTTCTTGCGTAATCTTCCTACTCACGTTAAAATATAAGACACACTTTTGCACACGCAAGTATTTTTTTTTGTTTTACAAAAGAAGAATGCCTCGCTTCTCAACTCGACTCTTATTAGAGAAACATCCATTGTCTTACAAATCTAGGTCGCTCTAGAAGAACAATTTGTTCCGATTCGGAAACTGTTGGCGTCAATTGTACATTTCCCCCCGAGTTGTTTCTCATTTTATTTGTAAATCTTTTTATGTTGCTGTTTCTTCTTGCTTGCTTGCTTTGACTCCCTACCTCCATAATCCCCTCCCCTCTCCCTAGATCCTCTTAGCTCCAGCGGCAGGACAAATGACTGCTAGTAATCGCGTCGCTCCAGCCTCCTCTTCATGGATGGCGCTTGTTTTGCAAGCACCCCGGCAGCACCCATTCCCTAAAAACCCGAGGCGAATGAGTTGCTAGAATAAGAGTAATTTCCCTGAATTCCCCTCTCGCTCGATCCAGCCCTTCGCATATGCTGAGTTCATAGCAAGCTTTATCCTGGGGCCGGGGGGGCTTCATCTGTGCTTTCTGCTGCGTGCAATCCGCATGTCCTGCAGAGCGATGCCCGAGAGAAACAGACCTGCTGTTTGAAGCCCCCCCGCCTCCTTCAGCACGGATTTGCATCCAGCTGCTCCCGCTGCCTCCCCGGGGGCTTGCGTACAAACAAAGAGGGGCTCAATGGGTTGCAACTCATGTCGGGGTGGACCCCGCGCCCGCCTGCTCCTAGGGCTGTCGCGGGGGCGGCTGCATTCATGCAAGCCTGGATGTGACACGACACTGGGGGTGGCAGACACGACCTCTTCCCCCTCCGGATTTCCCGCGCTCTCCCACGGGGCAGCGCGTCCCCCCGGCCGCGTGGGGGCGCCCCGCTCTCTGTGGCGCCCGGCCGCGGGTTCCCGGCAGCCAATGGCAGCGCCCGGGGCGGCCCCGCCCCCCGCGTTCGGCCAATAGGAACTTACTACTATGTTGTGGGGGGGCGGCGGCGGCGCGCGGGCGCCAGAGGCCGGGAGGCGGCGGGGCCGGAGGGAGCCTCACAGGCGCCGGCGGAGCGGCCCCGGCCGGGCCGGGCACGGTGCGTGGGGCGGGAGGGCCGGGGGCGGCTGTCGGTTGTGGGGGGTTTTCTCTCTGCCCCCGCGGATGAGAGGGGTCTAGGTGGGAAGGAGCCGCTCGTGCCTGGTCCTCGCAAGACTTGGGCTCGTCGTCGAAGCCTTGTGGGCCCCTCAGGGAGCACGGCGTGGGCCCCTGCAGGGGCCTCGAGGCCTGCAAGTGCGGCCAGGATCTCCATGGAGAGAAGGTGGATGTGTGGAGGAGTGGGGGTTCAAAATGTTTGCCCTGAAATCCGTCAGTGATGCGCCTTGGGGAGTTTTCTCTCGCTTTTCTAGGAGAGATGACGGCTCGGACGTCTAGATCTTACAGCCCTGCCACGACACCTGCTTCGTAATGAATTTGCTGGGAGCATTATGGGGTGTATCTGCACGCGGTCTTCATTTTTTCTCTCATGATGCAATCCAAAATGAGTAAGAAAATTCCAGTTGCTGCTTGTCTCAGGCTTGCCTCTCCATTGAGGGAGAGCCCCGGCATGGACTTCAGCAACTTGTGAATGCCTAAATCCATTTTTTTTTTAAACTTTGTGCATGGAGCAGTTTCATAGGTGGGATTTTTTCCTGGGAAAGTTGAGCACTTGGTGTGCCCTTAAAAAACCCCCATGAAGTCTTGCAGGTTATCCAGGTTGTAGCCGTATTGGTGTAGAGGAAAAGCCAGTCGGGACTTGTAGTAGAGATGACATCTGTTATGAGACCAACAAGATTTTTGTTAAACAAAATGTCTTTAATTGCAAGCTTTCGGGCACAAACACCCTTCATCAGGCATTGGAGGGAAGATGGTAAAAGTTCTCCTGGGTAGAAGTGAAGGTCTTGCAGGTCTTTGCTAATGTCACGTGCCATAGAAATAAAAAGGGCTGGAGTTCTTTAGTGTCTCATGACTAAAGGTAGTCTATCAGAGAGCACGTTATAAACATAAGAATACTTGTCTGTGGTTAAGCATGCATAAATCACTTCTCACTTGTTCAGAAACTCCTCTCTCCACAGGAGAAGGCTGAGGGGGATCTTGTGGCTGCTTACAAATTGATTGGGGGGACAGCAAGGAATAGGAGATGCGCTGTTTACCAGGGCACCCATTGGGGTGAATAGGAACAATGGCCACAAACTGACAGAGAGCAGATTTAGGTTACAAATCAGGAAGGAATGCTTTATGGTAAGGGTTGACAGAATCTGGAATGGGCTTCCAAGGGAGGTGGTGTTCTCCGCCAAGCGTTGGGGTCTTTAAACGGAGGCTAGACATGCAAACACTTGGCTGTCTCCAGAGCTTTTTCCTGCCCATGGCAGGGGATTGGACTTGATTTGCTAAGGTTCCTTCTGACCCTAACATCTATGAATCTATGAAACAAAACATAGATTTTGTGCAAACAGGCATTTAGGAAGTGACTTCATAGGTGAATCAAACTTCATGAAAGGCAAATCCATGGATTGTTTTTTTGTTTGTTTTTAATTGTTTGCTATTTCAAGTTGGAAAACCAAGAGCTACTCTTGGTATTAATCTGATTGTCATCATTGTGGTTTGAAAACAAATATCTATTAGGAATGAGGTGTCTCAACTGTTGGATAAACTTTTGTAAAAGAATCTATGACTTGGGTATCCTATTGCAATTTTGTAAAGGGACTTAAATTCCTAAATCACATAAGGACTTTTGAACATTTTTCTTCTCATCCATAGCTTTTATCAATGTTAGAGTTGGTGTGCAGGAAGGTGGCATCTGTATGAGTGGTTGTAATATTGTTAGTAGAGTGCTTTTGAATATACAAGGCTGCAGAAGTCATCTGTTTCAATATGCAGTCTCTTTATTTTACTACTGCCTTATTGAATAAATTAAAATTGATGAGCTGCCTACCTGAGATTCCATGTCACTATGCTGGTAAGCAACCACATTTACCAATACATTCATTTGTGATCAAAGTGTCACTGTACGGTAGTTGGTAAGACACTTCAAGCTACAGGATAGCTGAATACACTTTGTGCTTTGATATGTTAAGTGGCTGATTCTCATGTCAAATATGTAGTATATGACCTATGAAATATGATTCAATGCTTGTGCTCACAAATGTCAGAACGAATAGGGCTGAATTGATACTTTTGATCATCGATTTGTTCTGAATCAAAATAGAACCATCCTTTTGGTAACTGTTTTTATCATAGTCCAAGAAATCCAAACAAAGAAACCTTGCCATAATTCTTTATGCATTCATGCAGTATAGTTATAATGATAATTTTGTCATAGTGCCTATTCAGACAGTTATTAACAAGACCAACTCTGGTCTGATGCACACTCAAATGTAGAATAAAGGATAATGGCCTCTGCTTTAAATGGATATTTAAAAGAGACCATGCTTGGGAACAGATTGTTTTTGCTGTACAGCAGTTTTCTCTACCAGCCTATTACTATAATTTTACTTAAATCTTTCTTTTTTTGTTTTTGAAAGAGCCTAACCTTTTGAAGCTTCCAAGCACGTGTTTCCAAGGAATGTACCTTAGTAGGTCAGCATGCACGCATGCAAAAAATTCTGAATTTCTTTTAAGTGGTGCTGAGACCATAGGCTCACCTTGAACAGGAAACCTAGTGAGAGCTCTGGAGAACAAAGGAGTGGTGGCCTATTTTTGTGGCTCCTCTGTTTTGTGCTGACATGCCCTTGAAGTTTTGAGATTTAATGCTTAGATTTGTGTATACTGTGTTAGGTGAATGTTTGTATATACTTAACTGGGGTTTGCTTAATGCTTCCTGACACTGCTTTTCAAATATGAAGCTTAAATGCTTCCTGAAACTGCTTTTCAAATATTCTCAGAAAACAAATCCTTTCATTTATGTAAGAAGCAGTGATGATAAATTTGAAATAGTGTGGGGATTTTTTTAAAAGAAAATAATCTTTATGGGGAGGGGCTCGTGAGGTCCACCACAGACTAAAGAGGAAACCAGCTTCCCAATAGATCTTGTGTCCTGTCACAAGTTTCAGGAGAAGCACTTTAGCCCCCACTCCCACTTAAATTTCCATTGCTCTAATTGTTCCTAGTGTAGTTTTACTAGGGTATTAAGAAAGTACTGCCTAGAATAAAAATTGTTTAAACTTGCAGTCTCAATTCTCTGCCAAATAAAAGGTTTCTGGGGAAACCTTTTATGCAGAGTTTTTAGGTTTCAAACAGAAACCTGCTTGGAGTCTGTGATCCCTTGTAAATATGATTGTTCTTTCTACATACTTAGCTTAACTTTATTGTGTCTTACAGGTATTCAGTTGAGGTCTTTGTGATTGCATATAGCTGCTGTCTGTTTAATTTCTCAATTGCCTCATTGCTCTGATCAATGATATTAAGTTGCAAAGAGCTGGAGGATGCAGCATGGATGGATAGGATTTGTCTTTGTCAATCAAATGGATTAGGCAGGAATGTTTATGGTTTGTACTTAATCCAGATAACATTGTTACAATTCCTTTATTTTTCAATCAGTTGTATACACTTGCTTTTCTGTTGGTGTGAACTGTTAGTTTTATAATGTAATTTTAGGTATGGTATGTGTTGTGATCCATTACCGTTAACAGACATAGTCATTTACTTTAAGAAGCAGTTCTAGATTGGAACAAGGTTCTGTTTTTAAATTTGTATGCTTTTGCAGGGCATATACATGTGGGGCTTTGGGATTATACTGCTACTACCACAAATCCTTATAAACCTGCTACAGCTATTTTGCGTGTGATATGCACTTTACGCAAGTGAAAACATTACCCAGCATCACCTTTATGTGTAAGGTGCATTACTGTGCAAGGAAAGGCAATTTTTTAAATGTTTGGATCTGTTCATATGGAGGGTATTGAATGCTTTTTGTACTTATTCCCTGTTTTTTCTCTCTTTTTTTGTACTTTTATAGTGAAAACATAATCACTCCCACAAAACTACTTATTTCCAATAAAAGCACTCTGCAGGCAAGTTCAGTAGCCTTATATGGTCGTCTTGCTATTACATGATTTTGTATACTTTCCTTCTAGTGTCTCTCTCTCTCTCTCACACACACACACACACACACACACACACACACACACACACACAGCCTTCTCTCTCTCATGTCTGTGTACACATGATTTATATATAATAAAACGATTGCATGTCAAAACAGATGGGTTCTACAGTCTTGTATATTCAAAAGTACTTTACTGAAAATAGCGCATCCACTCGTGTGTATCATCTTTCTCCATAAGAGTTGTAACATTGGAAAGAGCTATGGATGGGGAGAAATATAGGAACTTTAAGTTAACTTTAGAACATTGCAGTGTAACCTTTTATAGTGTCAGGGTGTGTGCTTGGGACTGTACCAGGGAGCACTTCTCCCTTCTCATAAGAAAGGGAGATAACTGCCAATGTCAGAAGGTGGAGGGGAGAGAGCTACAACCCACTATGGATAGGCACAGGGCAAAGAAGGGGACATACTAGGTCAAGCTACTTGCTGCTGATCCCCTGTACTGTGTCCAGATGGGGTAGGGCCTCAGATTGACCACTACTTACTACTTTGGAAAATCACACACACATCCAGGGTGTGTGTGTCCGTCCATCTGTTTTTGAGGATAAGTGTCTTGTGACATCATGTCTAAATCCCTCAATCTTCTTGGCAGATTCATCTCTGGAACTAATGTTCTCTATATGAATACAAGAAAATCTGCATTCCTATGCTTAGACATTCCAGGGGATTGTCCATTCTCCCCCAAAGCACAAAGTGTTGCCTTTGGAGGGCTTTTACCAGACAGACCTAAGGTTGTTTTAGGACTGAAATGTTTTCTAGATTATTCAGTGGAAACTAGTGGGGAATTGTTGATTATGATGACACAATTCAAAATGACTTTTGGACAATGTAGTAATGGCTGCTCTAAGTTTTGGATTATTTGATAGCCAGACCTCTTTTTCCATTCTACCTCCCGGTAGGATCTAGTTTCCAGTCCCTGCTGCCTTCCAGTCCTGTTATCTCCTCCCTTTCCCTCCCTGGCTTCCTGTCTTTGTCCAACTAATTCCAATCTCCTACATCCATGACTTCCAAATCCAGTGATTCCTTTTTTGCTTCTTATGTTTCCTAGTCTGGCTTTTCCTTCTGCATTCAGTTCAAGCATCCTTCTCCTTTAGGCTCCCTGTGCACAGCAAGAGGGTTATTGAGAGCCCAAAAGTTCTGTACTTAGATCCACTTAGATCCAGTGCTCAGATATGACACAGTTGAGACCCGCAGTTGAAGAGGAAGTCCTGTTTAGCCCCAGGCTGACGTACAATCAATATGGAAAGAATCTCCAGGCAATTTAAACTTCCAAGGGCTACCATCTTCAGTGAGGATGTGCAAACTGGGGTTATTTTGGTAGGTGGGATGGAATTCCCAAGTTCTACTGTTGCGATATTGTGCTGTTTTGTTTCAGTATGCCGTGTCTCCCCTTGGTGGGGTGATTATGCTTTGAGGTTTTTTGGGGGTTGCTTTTTTTTTTTTTTTTTTTTTTGAGGGTAGACAAAAGAAATTTTTGGTAGTAAAGTTTTCACCTACTTCTACATTTCTCCCATTCCCACTTGAAAAACTCTGGGAGACAATTTTCTACTTCCATTAAGGGTAAGCTCATAATTAGACTTCTGGCTTTATAGTACTTTGAAGATGAAAGGTGCAACATTAACCTAATGGTAAATAAATGTATGCCTGTAGTGTAGGCTGTAGCATAGCTTATTAATGTTGGCACTAACTCAGCTACTGGTAGCAGTTTAGCTATGGCAGCAAACAGTTCAGTGCAAGCTGCTAGTTTGACCTGCTTGTGGGGTTGGGCACATTAGCCTGCAATCATTTTGAAGTTGACTGTTTCTGGAATCTGAGATAGTCTGGGTAACTTGGTGCTTCGTAAGAGTCTATATACCCTAGGGCAGGATCTGCCTATCTGTTTTGCAATGCCCATGTTTAATGGAGGGATGCTAAAAATAAATCCTGTCTTGTATGTGGTCTCCCTTTCCCTTTTCTTTCAATGCATTTTAAATGATATGCTGCACTGAAGTGCTTGGGGAGAAGTATTTAACATTAATATTGCAACCAGGGGCATGTTTTTCCACTTTCACGCACTCTTTTGAGGCCAGTGGAATGAAGGCCGGTGGTTAGTCTTCTTTTTGTATTGTTACTTTGATGTTTTAACTGTAGACTAGGAGCCTATAGACAGTAGAACATGGCTAGCCTGATATAAATACTGACTAAAGCTCACAGGACCTTTTGGCAGGAGAGGGGGAGCCCAGGTGAAGTCCTTGGCCCCCAACCTTTTGATGGAGAAGAGGAACTTTTTTCTGTGAAGGAACTGATTCATGAGGAAAGATCAAGACAGATCATAGGTAGTTAATTTAGCAAATGATCAAGATTGGGGTGCAAATCTATCAAAACTCACATGGTATTGAGATGTCAGGTAGTAGCACCATGGAGCCTGCAACCCACTTCGATTCCTACTTGGCCAAAGAGTTGACTGCCTACAGATTTTTTAAAATCCACTGCCATCTCAGGCTGTTGAACAGACGAGTGCTTTGTTTTCCCTTCCTTTCTTGGCCATGGCTGGAGGGAGATTCTGTTTGTCTCAGCTAAAGCCTGTTGCTATCTCTGTTCCTGCTCCTTAACAAGGCCAGCTGGAGGGGTCAAGAGTCTTGCAGGTTCTGTGGGACTCAGAAGATGATGTACTGATACTGAGTTGGCTATGCTCATTGATTTAGCTGATTTCCTTTGAAACCTCCTTAAAAAGGCTCATCTACAAAAAAAATTATTATCCGATAAAGAGACTGAAGAATAAGATTAAAAACCACAGGTGAGAACACCTACATAATTTACCTCCTTTTTTGATGGAGTAAAGACACATAACTAGGAATGATGGGATAAAATAAAGATCTTGCCTGACAAGCTATAGAATAGTTTGTCAGTGGCAGTGATGTAAAACCCCAATTTTAATTGGAATGTGAAAAGGTAGAAAATGTTCGGTTAGGAGCAGTAGTATATTGGAAATGAAAGGGGCTGGGTGACTCAAATTCCTTTTATTTTCTAGTTTCCTAATTTTTCTTTGTGTGCTCACAAACATTTAAAAAAATAAATATGAACCAGTAAGTGGGATACTTTACTACTTTCAAATGTCTTCCTCTTACTTGTGTACTGCTGTTAATATTATTTCCTTCTGGCATATCTAGCTGTCTGTTTTTTGTTTTTATTTTATTTTTTCTTGCAATGTCTCTCTTTTTTTGTCTGGAGGTTTCATAGTGTCATTGCTTGCATCTTCTGTTTGTACCCTCCTTCCATCTCACCAGATTAACATTGGTTGTTTGCATTAAAGAAATTAGTCTGCATTTCCCTCCAGATGTTTTAAAATAAAAATTTCAATTATTCTTTTCTTCTCTCTGGATATCAGTATATGGCTTTGGTGGAGTTATATCCCTTTTGTCACAGGCTGTGATAACATGACCCATATTATGTCCACGATAAAAGATATCTATAAAATTTGTCATTCCATCGTGCTTTTGTTGTGTCTTTTAAGATTGGTTGCTTTACCTTGATTTGACACCACAGATACCCAAAGCCATTTAATTATTGGTCTGAGGTAGGCTCTGTAACTTCAGAACAGTACTTTAGTGTATCGGGGTGGGTTTTGTTAGGGTCTGTCTTCAGTTCCTAATTTAGTGGTTGTTGGCTGTTTCAGATCAGTTACTCTCCTCAAATGGCTTTCCATTTTTCATTCATACAGTAATGCAATCTTTCCTATGTTTCATGAAAGTTTTGGATGACTTGTGTGCACTTTATATGCTGTTTCATCTTGCGAAGAATGATGCAGAAAATGTTCGTCTCTGTTTTATTAGTCACGTACTGTACTTGTTTCTCTCTTGGTTGTAAAGTGTGGTGTGCTAATACAATGTTCTAGAGTGGGGAAGGAACCTGAAATAGAATTGGATAAAACTAAATATTTTGTTACTGCCAGTTTCTTTTGTAATGACCATCAACCTTCTTTATCTGTTTTGTTGACCATCACTATAGCTACATTCTTCTTTGTGAAGATACATCTATGTGTACATGATACTAAATACATTCATCATTAGCAATAATGAGTTTGGGAATTTTGAAGTGATGGTATTGTTACTGGATCCACACACGTATGACTGCATTGTTAATGCAGTTGCTCACTTAGGCAAAGCAAGAAGACTCAAAGCTAGTCGAGCTCAGTATTTATTTCTGCAGCATTTTCCATTGTATTGTCATTTATCAGGAGTTTTTGCGTGAAACAGTAATGTGATAGGAGGGGGTTCATTTTAACTTTTGTAGAATTATTTCTGTCTTTTACTAAAACCTTAATATGAATGCCACTGTCCTGAGTGTGATTCATGCAAAATTTTTTTCCTAATTTATTTGAGACCAGACACACATTTGCATCTATATCTAAATATATGTTTACTCCATAGACTTTCCATTCTAGACAACTTTCATTATAAATTAATCTTCTGTGTAGAGCATATATTAAAATCCATTGTAGAGAACTGAAGAAGTAGTTGCTTTTAGAAAACTCTCACCTTTCATATAAGCACGAATCAGTTATATTTAGGAACTGGAAGAGATGCAAGCCCGTGAAATAGTTAGCTTTAAAAGTATATGATGGCAGAGCTGCTCCTGTGGGGAGTTGTCTTGATCTAACTGTTCTTGCTGCCTCCCCAGAAATGGGTGTGGATTGTTAGTTCTGTTGGAAAGGCTGCTGGTACATCCTGTTCTACTATATTTTTGTTGACAATATGGGGAGCTTGCATTATGTGCTCTGAGAGTATGTATTTTTAAATCAAATGATAATGAATTGTGGAGAAAAATAAGGATTGTGCCCTTTTGTGCGTGGGCAGACATTACTTTACATCTGTAAAATTAATCTAGACTTTGACTATAGCATGTCTTGCTCGCTGAAGGAAAGCAGTGGTAAACCCTGCTGCCAGCAGTTAAACCTTCTGAAACTTTTGACTGTGGCAAAACAGGTAGTGATCAGTTATATTGAAACTAAACGTAATGAGACCTTTTTTTGCAACGGTTATATTCTGTACTTGGTTTTGTTTTGCAATGAAATAATTTTATGGGAGAAGGCAGTGCTTAAACGTTTAAGTGACTACCAGCTTTTGGGATATAAACAAGGTATAACCCTGCTCATAAGGCAGTTCCTTTTATATAAAAGAGGAACCTGAAGTTACTCAGAAACTGGAATAGAAAGTAGAGAAGGTGAGTGCATAACACTAAAATGGCACCTTGCCATTATGTAAAACAAAATAGATGAAAGTTAGTTATGTTGTTTACTTTAGGGTCTACATGCATTGCAGTGGATAACACCATCATCCCTTTCATTGGAAACCATCTCAGGGTGGGGGGCAATTCCTCTTATTTCCCAAAGGAAAGTGCATGCATTTCTGTTTTTTTGCAGAAGAACTTTCCAAGCCGAAAAACACTTCCCTCACCACTGCTCCCCCCCACCCCCCAACTCTCACAGGCTATTGCTTTTTAGGTTATTTAGAATTCACACTTAAAATGATAACTGGAGCATGAGAAGCAACTCAACTGTTGTTGTTTTTTCCCTCCTACTGATAGCACTTACATTACCGGGGACACTTGACCCTTCTCTAGAGAATCAGCCTTCTGATAAGCAGGGACTCCTCCACAGTGTTGGGGTCCTATTGGATTCATCACTGTTGCCAGGCAGA
>JAGPOW010003022.1:5033331-5044690 GCA_030014935.1 Caiman crocodilus
CACAGGTAAAGTGCCGTGCCACCAAATGGTGCTAAAGCCTTCTTGCTCCATAGGTCAGACCTAAGGACTCCATGGGCCATAGGTTGCCACCCTGTTTTTTAAAGTGCTTTTCTAGCTAAGGGCTTGTCTGTGTGAAAATGCAGTGGTTTAACTGATGTTGTGCTGACTTTTTTAGAACAAAAATATTATTTAAACTAGTTTAAAAGGGTATTTATGAACTTTATTTGAGCCCAAAGGGTCAGTTTAATGTAAATTAAACCTGAGAAACAAATTGGGCAGACAATCTCCTTTGCCTGATAGTGTGATTAAATATGGGCCCAGACCCTTGTGTTCTACCTTTGTAGAATTCCCCAGTGAGGAGTTGGGTGCCTAAATACCTTTTGAGAATTTGGCCTAAAGGGATAAAGGGAATTTTCCAAGACTTTTAAGTTTGGGGCCTTGGTTTCTTAGATTTATTTTCAGTGGTAAGAAGAAATCTGTTCTTTCAAGCTAGCAGCCCCCTGAATGTCTGTCGTTTTAATCAAGATTGTCAGTAATTCATTCCTTTTTGAATGAAGATTGCCTCATTCTCTTATAATGGTGAGGCTCTTCCCTACAAATGCTCTTATAAAGCATTTGTAGGGAATGTGGATGATTCACAGAACTCAGTTCAAAATATTAATCTAGACCAGAGATGGGCAATGATTTGGCTTGGAGGGCCACTTAGGGAATTTTGGTGGGATGTGGCGGGGAGAGAGGGTCTTGCAATTGATCCTGTCAGCCCCACACCTATTACTGGGGATGCTAGATGAAGCAAGGAGATGGGGTCTCCATGATAGAGACCAGCTGGGACCCCTGTGGGTAGGACACGCTTGGCCAGGTGGATGGGATATGGCTGCAAATGAATGGGGAGCGACGTCCAGGAGCAAGATGGGCAGGGGGGTCAGGGCCAGGTCATGGGGCAGTAACTGTACAGGGCCGGGACCTGGGGCAGAGCCATGATCCACTCCCCCTATGTCCCTGCAATAGATGATGCTGGTTCCATGGGCAGGGACATGCCAGGGAATAGATCACAGCTCTGCCCTAAGCCCTAGGCACACGCTGTCACTGCCCTGTGATCCTGGCCCTGTCCATCTGTCCCACTTGTGGACACTGCTTCTTGCTTGCCTGTGGTCCCATCCTGTCTGCCCAGCCAAGTATGCCCTGCTTGCAGGGGTCCTGGCTGATCTCCGTGGAGATGCTCTCTACTAAACTCATCTTCCATCCCTGGCAGTGGATGTGGGGTGGATGGGTAGGAGTGCCCATGCAGTGGGGCCAGGTCCAGCAGCAATGGTGAAACTGCTAGTGGGAACCAGAAGGAGCCGGGGTTGCTGAGAGGCTAAGTCCCACCATTGTGCCACCCCACCTTTGTGTACCTGGGGACAGCAGGACCAGCTGTACATGCCGTGGCCTGGGTTGATCCCTGCACCTGGGCTGGGCGGGGCTGAAGGACCTGCTGTGGTCTGGATAAAACCCGTTGATGGGCTAAATCTGGCCCATGGGCCATATTTTGCCTGCCCCGATCTCAACATTTTCAGGATGTGAAAAAACTTGCTTATCACCAGTACTTTTAGAGCCTATAGTCCTTGTATACTGTACAGACCTGAAATGAGTAGCTTCTACCCCAAGGCTTGCAAGCCAAATGGATCTAACGGGGTGGGAGAAAGGTCGAGATGCTGGGGGAAGTGAAGTTGCTTTCCCAAGGTTGTCCAGCGGGTCAGAGGTAAAGTCAAGAATAGAATGCAGCTCTTGTACCTTCCTGTCTGCTGTGCTGTACTGCCTCATTTTCAGTGGGAAAGTTGTACTTGATGGGTATTCGCTCTCTCCCTCTGAGGGAGCCAAGCTTCTTAAATTTTCGAGTTCTTATTTTTGGAAAGATAATCTCCTTTGAACTGTTGTCAGGGCTGAGTTTAAGTCTGCAGATGTTCTTCTGTTTTTTACTTGAATGCTGCACAGTGAAAACAGACCAGGCTCTTCAGTCTTCCAAGGATCTTTCCTGCACCCCACAAAATAATTCTGTGACCCCTGGTGTAGCAGTCTGATTTAATTCTGATGGTGGTTGGGGAAAGCTCTGCTGCTGTGCCTCCTGGAAGCATTTATAAGGAGAGGTGAAGGAGGGATAGAGATATGGACACATTCAGTCTTTCAGCAGTCAGGGTTTGAGTCTGGATGGGGGCGAATGCAGCATTCTCTTCTTTGTTCCATCAGTCAGATGGACTAGGGGCTCTGAACCTGGTAGCCAGAGGTTCATGCAAAAATTAGCCCTCAGTTAACACAGTTTGGGGCAGCATAGCAGTAGAAATCCCAGCACCTGCCGATTTTCACCAAATTGTAGGAGGTGTGGTGTGTGGGAGGAGCAAAACAACAAAGACTTCTTCTTCCCACCTCCCTCTCTGGCCAGTTAAGGGATTGAGGTGTTGTTTTCACTCCTGTTCATTTCTTGGAGGTATGGACTGAGCATAGGATTATAGGATTCACTGAGCCTTGCAGTGAATCTTCATGTAGTGGGCAAGTATCTTTTTAGGTTCTTCATATGTGCAGGGAGATCAATATTTGTAGAATACTTTGAAGGAGGAACCATCTATAGCTATTCTAAGAATGGACTCGGCATTGTACAGGATGCAAGTGTACCCCTGTGTATGTATAACAGAGTACTCATTGGAGTTGGGATATCACTCTTGAATGAGTGACCGTGTATGTAGTCAGAAAATGGAACTGAAGTCCCCAATACTGTAAATGCATAGAAAATGGTTTTGCAAAGAATGACTTATTAACTTCCAGCAATTTAAAGCATTTAATGATGTGATGTCGTTTTTCTTCTAGTGCAAAATTGATCAGGAAAAAAATTTAATAGATTGATTCATAGATTGTAATGCTTGAATGGACCTTGGAAGATCATTGGGTCCAGCCCCCTGCACTGGGCAGGAAAGATAAGTGGGGTCAGATGAGCCCAGCAAGGTGACTGTCCAGTCTCCTCTTGAAGTTTTCCAGGATAGGGTGATTGCACTACCTCTTGAGGGAGCTTATTTCACAGTCTGGACACCTTGATTCTGAAGAAGTTTTTCCTAATGTTGAGCCTGAATTGGTTTTCCAGGAGTTTGTGGCCATTACTCCTAGTTTTCCCCTCGGGTGCCCTGGTGAACATTGTTCATCAGCAGCCTTTGATGTACTCCCCTAATGCATCAGTAAGCTGCTGCTAGGTCCCCTCTCAGCCTTCTTTTCCTGAGCCTTTCCTTGTATGGCTTGCTTTGTAAGGCTCTGCTCATATGGGTGGCTCTTTGAACTCCCTCAAGCTTGTTCATGTCCAGTGTGGTGCCCAGAACTGGATGCAGTACTCCAGCAGCAGTCTCACTAGTGCTGAGTAGAGCGGAAGAATCACCTCCTTGGTTTTGTCGGAGATGCATCGATCGATGCATGCCAGAGTATTATTTGCCCTGCTGGCTACATCATCACACTACCCACTCATTCATACTGTGGTCTGTTATTACCCCCAGGTCCCTTCTCATTCGTGGTGCTAGTCAGTTTGGTACCGCCAAGCCTGTAGGTGTGTTGGGAGTTGCTTGTCCTGAGGTGGAACACTACATTTCTTGATATTGAACTTCATCAGATTCTGATCTGTCCAACTTGCTAGCCTGTCTAGGTCCACCTGTATCGTAGCCTATCTTCAAACGTGACCTTGCTTCCCCATAACTTGTCCAGTGAGCTCTTCACCACTCACATCCAAATCGTTAATAAAGATGTTGAAAAGTACTGGGCCAGGCACTGACCCCTGCAGGACATTGCTGCCCACTTCTCACCAGGATGACACAGATCCATTCATTACAACTACTGGATTTGAGTGTTTGTAGTATTTGAGGATCAGGAGAGTTGTAAAATAAATTTACATTAATATATTTACTCCTAAGCATTTCCATTAAGATTCCACAAATTGGAAAAGAGCATCTTACAGTATTTTTTCAGATCTACTCTTGCCTCTCACTGCTTTTGTGTTATACTGGGCAGTTGTTTAATCAGGTTAACACTTTGACATCTGATGAATTGACCATTACTACCATTTTAACAGCTAAACATTTTCCACCATGGAGGTAAAAATACTTGGTCCTCAGTCCAGGTCAGAGGGAGAGGATAATCATGTGTTTCTAAATCATGGGTTCACGAAGGTTAGGAATAGGGGAATGTCTCTCTTTTGTTAGATACCTTAAATGCTCCTTCATTAAATGAAGATTTATTCATCTAGTCTAAATCTGGAATTTTAGTGGTGGTCTTCTCCTGCCAGAGTAAGGTGTGATGTGTTCTGTGCTTCAGAACGGATACCTTAAACATCCCAATTCTGAGGTGGGGGCAAGCCTCTTCTTTGAATGAGCAGCACTGAATCTATTGAAGAAATGAAGAATCGTGTGCTCAGTGTTGAGCAACCCTGGGCTGTAAGGCGTAAATGAAATGTTCCCAAACCTACTTGGGTCTTTTCACTGACTGCTTCAATGGGCTTCTGTTCAGCCCCTAAATGAATCTTCCATTAGGATGGCAGGCTTCACCTGCTGTTTGCGAAACAGATTTAGCCCAACTTCAGATCTGCTGATAGAGGCCCTTGTTTTGTTTGTGTTTGTTTTTTCAATTACATTGAAATACAGGGTTTTTTTGTTTTTCTTTGGACAACTTGTTCCATTCTGGTCTGTAAAATCCTTTTAAAAACCTATCGTTGGCTGCTCCATAGCGGGGTTTATTTTAAATTGTGCTTCCTGCTCCCTTTCTGTAGGTGGCAAGTAGAAGTATGTTGTGGGGTTTTTTTCTCTTTGATAGTCAGCTCTCTTATGTGCTGGGAGCTACACTATGGCTTGGACCAAATAGGTTGTTCTAGAGCTCTAAGTAATTGAATAGCGACTGTCTGACAGTTGAGAAATGCAAACTCCTAAACACATTTAACAAAGCACATCATTTGGGAACATTAATATCAACTGGTAAATGAGCTTGTGGAATAATAAAACCCAACTTTGTAAGTAAGAACAGTAAGTGTAGCAATAAAAAATATTAAGAACCTTCCCTACACCTGTAATATTTCTTATGTAAAATCCAGGTTCTTTGCATACTTCCTTTCCAGGCCTTGCACCCTGGTTGTGGCTGCTTAAGTTGCATTTGTGAGAAATTTATTTTAGTAACTTAGTTCGAAAGGTTCACTTCAGAATATTAAACATGGAATAACTATTTACAATGTGTGCGGTTTTTTTCATTATTTGCTTTCTGCATCCTGTCTCATTTGGATAATGAGAATAAACACATTCCTCAGCACTTGTATATTTGTGCTCTTTTTGGGGCCAAAGGTGTCCTTACAGTATGCAGATAAAACAGTTAAAACTGAGATTTGAAGAAAACACTTTTTGTTAAGCAATGCAAGTAAATAAAAGTTTTACCACCTAAGTATTGGGCTTAAGCCAGCATGTGGCATATCCTTTTTAATGAAAAGAACAAGAAGCAGGATTTGATTTATATTAAACAAGTGTGAACAGGAGTAGATCTTTTGATCCAAGAAGTGTCTTTTTGTTAGGTAGACTGCCTTGCCTATGCTGCTGGAGGCATGTTTCATAAATGAAAGTGCACTTCCAGTCAGTTGTAATAATCTGAGTGATTCTTCTCTCCATTTTTCATCCTGTAACACTGAGGTACTTGCCAGAAAAATGGCCATTTACTTAAGCTGTGGCAATAGTTTATACAAGGAAATTGTTTTAATTTGCTTCTGAGGAAATCCAGAAAAGGTGTTTGTTTTTTTTTAAGACTGTTTTTATTACACTAGCAAAAAGCTGGTTTTGTATCGGCCATCTGTCTGATACAGAATGAGTGAGATCACAGCTGCTTTTTGCCCTCTCTCCAGTCTTTCACTCTGGTTTCAGCTGAAGAGTCTTCTCACTGTGGTGTTAGCCCTAACAATGATATCAACAGAGCTTGCAGAAAAGAGGATTTGTGTGGTATTTTATTCTCTTGTGCTTCATGAATGTGGATTTCAACAATATTGTTTTGTTAATTCTGTTGTCAGCAACACACCAAAAAGAATAGGTCATTTGTCTGGTATTAAGGCTGTGAAATGCAGAACACTTGGATTTAAGGAGAAATGTAATTTGATTGCAAAATTCAGTTGTGATTTTAATATTGACGGTTTGCTGCTTTTTTAAAAAAAATATTGTATAAACTGAATAAGAGAGGGCAATTCTGAGCTCCAGTGTTGATGCTATTTAGATATGTTTTGTGCTAATTTTACAGGTTGCCACGTTATTTCAAAGCATACTTTGCTTTTGTAGCACACACAATGGTCAGGTGCTGATAGAGGAATGAAACCCTCAGAATATGCAGTTTAATTCCCTCTGGATGGGGTGTCACTAAATTCAATAGGGCTTCAGTTATGTACAGAGGCCCACACCAGTGATGTGACATTGCAGTTTGACCTGGCACAGAAAAGTGAAGAAGAAACCAGGCAACTAATGGTTGTAGTAATAAGGTCAAAGAGTTATAAAAGCTGACTGCATGGCTTATGGTAGTTGTACATGTGCATCTTTTAAAAATAACTCCTGTTCTATTGGGATCAGACAATGTGTGTAACCTCTTACTGAAATAAGCTGACTAATTATTTTCTGGCTTGATCACGTACTTGCATTTAACAGCACTTTTGGCAATTCTTAAAATATAGCATCCTCCTTCCCCGCTCCTCCCTTTATTTTTTTTTGTAAATATGAAAAGTTAGTGTGCAGTTCTTTTAATGGAATGTTTTTCCCTTTCTATATTTATTCCTTTGCTCTTCACTCGGGTATTTTGATCCATCTTGCATAGCTCTTTGGTTTTAATCAAATGTTGTGAGCCACTTACTGTTCCCACCAGCGTTTAATACATCCTGGTGCCTCAAGCTGGTTATGTTGCAGGGAGAGTGCCGAGAGAACCCATGGCTATGGGGATAATAGTGGTGTGGAGGGAAGGGAGTTGGAAAAGCTGCACAAGCTGTCCAGGTTTCCCCTGCGCACGCCTGTGATCTGACCTAGCAGTGTTTGCATTTGGTCTGAGGTTCTTTTTAATGTATTCAGGGACATTAAGCTTCTTCCAGTTTGTTATTTTATACAAAATGAAACAGAAGCTTAAAAGGGCTGTGTGGGGACCTGGGAAGCACTAGGGGAATCTGCAGCCATGTCTAGGCTGAAAGAGAGGTCCTGGGCAGTAGTGGGGGAGGGGAAGTATACGGGATGATTAGAGAGAACAAAGAAAGGAGGATTGCAATTATTCATGAGCTAGAATAAGGCAGCTGTGGCTGTGAAGGAAGGAGGCTAGACTGATGGACAAGTACAAGTTGAACATCATGATGTACTTTGTAAAAGGCATCCATGCTGTCCATGGAGTCTGTAGAGCAGTCTGTGGATCATTGAGATGAAAAACATTAATTAATGTGAGGATTTAATACTGCAACTTGGGGTGGGGCCACTGGTGTGTGCATCTCATTATACCTCTATTCAGAAAGACAAGGCCAATTGGTCTTGGTAGCTTAGGTTTTTATCTTTTTTGGAGTTTTTTTGGCTTGCATTTTCTCTATTGTATTGTGGTTCCAGCTAGGTTAGTCTTATTTGATGTGTGGTATTAATACAGAAGGAGGTCCTGGGTATGACTGTAACCTGCATCCAACTGGAGGGCCTGATGGCAGCGTGGTGGGGCTACTCGTGGTGGGGTAGTTCCTGTAAAATACCACCATATTACAGCCTCCAGAGTATGGTGAGTATGCCTTGTGGGGGTACTCTTTGGTTGGAGAAAAGCTAAGGGACATCATTCCAACAGAAACGTGCCCTTGCTGAGGTGTTAGGCAGCCAGCAGCAGTCCTTACCTGTTGCTATCTGGCAGAAATTACAACTATTGAGATACTGAATATCTGGCCTCATTCCGGCGGGATGCTAAGTCTTGGGCAGCATTCACTCCTTCATACTCTGGCCTAGGCATGCGTTGAAGGTCTTGGTGTGTTGGTCACAGGACTCCATACAAGTGCATTCATCAGGCACCTGCCTATACCTCTTATGTGTACATCATGACCCAGAAGATTGACTAGTCTACATAATACAGAAAAAAATGTGTCCATCGAAGTCTTTTCAATTAAAACTAAACTGAGAGTTCTCCTTACATCCTTGGAGAAAATGGTATAGAGATGGCAACAGTGATGCCAAATGCTTGCTGTTTTTTATGATAATTGTTTCTCAGTTCCTTTATGAGTCTGTGTTCTTTTGGTCAAAGCCAGATGTAGATTTGATACAAATATTGTGTGTTTTATAGAGAGATACATCAGTCAAAAAATGTCCCATCCTAACCAACTTAAAAACTTTGTGACCATTTTACATGAACTTTCTTGTGATTTAAACATGCTTCTGGGATTATTTTAAACTTTCATCTTCTGTGATACAGACAAGTATTGAATATACACAACCTCTGCCCACAACTTCCTCTTCCTGATTACTAGTTAAAGAAACTAGTGTAGTAGAGGCAGGACGTGTGTGTGCTTCCTCCATGCGTTTCTATGTTCTGATTGTGGCCCGATTTCAGTAAAGTGGGTTACAGTACTCTGCATCTGATACAAGGAAGTAGTTGAACCTGAGTCTCCAAAGGTGAATGCTACCTTTATCTTTAGTATTTTTTTTTGCCTTTTTTTTTCATTGTAACTGACCCTCTGCTTTCATATGGAGAAATTAGGAAATTTATAAATGCTCTACTTGCCTATTCCTGTCACTAATGTGACAGACTTCTTACTGGAGCTCAGCTGTTGTAGCCTAGTGATCTATTACAACATTAGGGTAGGAGTTTGATATAGTGGTTCAAGGCAAGAGTGAGCACAAATGCCCCCATGGAATAATAGTATAATGGCTCAAGGGGCAAGCAGAAGGTGTCAGCATAATTA
Source organism: Caiman crocodilus (assembly GCA_030014935.1). Classification (NCBI taxonomy): domain Eukaryota; kingdom Metazoa; phylum Chordata; order Crocodylia; family Alligatoridae; genus Caiman; species Caiman crocodilus. Next base: position 5,042,258 of record JAGPOW010003022.1, read on the forward strand.
TTTGGTTCAGGAGCAGACTTGGGGATAATAAAGTGCTTGTCATGTATTCATTCTCCCAAGGGATCAAAGGGACTCCTGACAGCTGAGCAATTCAAATGAAGAGGCGAGAGCCATCTCCCTGCCAGAAGGGCACTGCTTTTAAAGGGACTTAACTAAAAAGGTGCTGGATGAAAAGTATACAAGCCCTTATTTATAGCTTGAAGCATATATTGAGGGGATATTGGCCTTTTATTTAAGGGAAATGCAATAGGGTCTCTGAAAAGGTAACACTTTTCTGCAGCTTTGCTAATTATCTGTTGTGCTTGGATAGTGAGAAGTTTCCCACTACCTATAATCCCAAGCAAACTGTACTAGTGATTTCCTAATATTGTAGTTGACTAGTTCCTCTAATTTATGCTACAGAATGCATACAGGATTGATTAAATATTGTAGATACCCTACAGTGTAAAAAAGCTAGCTAGTCTTGCACCATATTTAAGCACTTGAGGGAAAGCAGGGCCATGAGGGGTCACAAAGGCTTGGTCAGTTGAACTGTTGTTGTCTTAAAATGCAGGGTTGGTAAGGCTGATCCTCTTGGGGACCTGAACAGTTTTGATTCAAAGACATCTTGAGTGAAATGAGTTTACAAATGTGCTACCAATGTGTTACATAAGCTGTGTGTCAAGTGTTTGATGTAATTAGGGAATGAAGAATCCATGGCATGCCCCCCATTCACAAAGATTAAAAACTGAAACTACCTTCTTTCACTACCTGGTGCACTGAAAAAAGGGTAATTCATGAAGGATTATCTAGGCTTGACTTTTGTGTGGTGCTTCCACATAAAAGCAGGGCAGGGGGAGAAATCCTGGAACTGAATTAACATTTACATTTAAATTTTGTATAATTGCCTGTCTTAACAGAAAAGGATCACTGTCTCTGCATTCTGGTTTGAAGTTCCTGCAAATGCCTTCAAGCTTCCTGCTTTGTTTGTTTTAGGAGCTGTTCCAACCTGTCTCCCTCTTTGCTTGAGGGGCATGAGGATCTTGGTGAATCTTATTTAGTTCCAGACCGGATTTTGGAGGAATTTCTACAGTTTTTCCAGGCTACATAAATAACAAAGATGGTGTCTGGGTCTCTGTCATGCTCTAAGTATCAGACCAGCTTTTGCAAGCATGCTTCAGAAGCTGCCACCCTGTTCCCTCTTTCTGATCTTTCTTTCTGTTCTTTCTTTAGCAAACTCATTGCCCTTTCTTGTCATTTTGCATTATTTTTTAGGTCATATTTGTGCTAAAAAGTGTTACTGGTGTAATTTCTGCCAGCATGCAGCAGCTGACGGTACAGTTCTGCTAATGCGTACATGCTTGAATACCATTACTTGTGCAATGCTCCTTTCTGTGACAGGTTATATTGGGAAAAGATGGACTGTATTGTGGGTAGACATCCCATTGTGGCTCCTCTGGTCCTTGGTCAAAGTTTGGTGGCTTTTTGGGAGTTTTCTAGTGCATTGTTGGGGCCCGGCACTTTTTTTGGGGGTGAGAACTTTAGAGTTAGATTTCCATAATTCCTTCTATTCTCTTGCATTGTTTTTTAAAACGGTTGCAGTTCTACATGGCAATCCTTCCTCAACTGGTTGTTTCCATTTCAGTGACAGAAACATGGCTGTTGAAAAATTCAATGCAGTTCTCATTAGGTTATTTCCTGGCGGAAGGGAAGCGGGGAGAGGGGTGGAAAGAGTCCCCGATTCTTCTGTACTGGTGGTGATAGTTGAAGTTCCGCAGCAGCTGGTGGTGCAGCAATGAATGTGTGAAGAGTGTATCAGTGAATGGAAATCCCTAGCATTATGGGCATAAGCCCAGTGTGATGGGGCTTTTGGGCACCTAAAACAAGCATTGGGTTGTGGGCTGAGTTTGTGATGCAAGTCTGAGACAATCTGCAATAGCACACAATTTTAGGAATGAGGCCTTACGCATCCAGAAGTTCTGAAGCCAAGTTCGCCTTCCCTTCCAGTGTAAATCAGAGCAAAAGCTGCTTTGACTGTGGAAAAATGGAAGAGAATTACACTCTGGAAGCTTGCAAGCCCAAACTTACTTGAAGTAATGAATTACACTCTGCTTACTTGCAAGCCCAAACTTACTACCCTCTGGCTAACAAAATTTGGTGCCTGTCATCCTGGTATACAAAGCTATTAGTGAGCAGCCTCCTGTGCAGAACTGTGGTTCTGAGCAATGTGCAGTCAACGTAGGGTTTCAATGCCATGGACTTCCAAAACTGATGAGGGTGATAGCTGGGATATGTATCCTGCAGCGGCTGCTTTCCTCTGACCCCAGCTTTCTCCACACTTCCCCCCCCCCCCAAGGGGGGGGGGAAGAGAGAGAGAGAGAGAGAGAGAGAGAGAGAGAGAGAGAGAGAGAGAGAGAGAGAGAGAGAGAGAGAGAGAGAGAGAGAGAGAGAGAG
>JAGPOW010003022.1:5044790-5124048 GCA_030014935.1 Caiman crocodilus
GTGGTGCAGCGGTGGAGAGAGTCAGAGCGAGCCAGTGCGCCATATACAGCTCGCTAGCTCGAGTGTGAGAGCGAGCGAGAGAGACAGAGAGAGAGAGAGAGAGAGAGAGAGAGATAGAGATAAAAAAGGGGGGGTGGGAATTGCATGTCTTCTCTCTCTTTATACAAGTGATTGTGGATTGCTGGGGAGAGCAGTCACAGAAGGTATATAATACTTGCATCTTTGGGAGGACACGGGTCTGAAAAGCAGCCTATAAGGACAGGTATCCAGAAATTAAAGCATTTTTTGCAAAAATCTAGTTGGTCTAATGAAAGACATCACCTCTACCATGTATCCTGATTCCTTTTGCCTGGTCACTGCACCCTCTTTCCCCCCGCGTGAAAGTGGAAGGGGAAGCTTGCATGTAGTGGCTGCTGCTGCCATTCACTGCCCCATGCCACTGCTCTGTATGCAGCTGCTGCTCCAGGACTGACTGCCATACCAGTTTAAAAAACTGAATTTCCGGAGGGTGCTTGGTCCCAAGCATGCCAGATTTATGAGCTTATACTGTATATGTTGTGTCTTATGAAATATTTATAAAGGAAAGGGAGAAACTTTATTGGCAGGATGGAATGGGAAAGTGGAAAGACCACTGGTCTTGAACAGTTGGACTAAAAGGCAATGATGTGAGGATGTCATGCTGCAGTATGACTGAGAGGTTTTAAAAGCACATTTTGAAAGTGTTCCTAGTCACTGCACTACTTTGCCACTTTCTGAATGAATTGTATTTGGTTTGTGTGAGAAATGTAAATGGAACTGTTGAAACGTTTTATTAATCCTGTAAATGGGTATTGATGCAGGGGGTCTTGTCTGTTTTCCAAGCTGTAACAAATCATGACTTTTCACAAATAAAACATTTGAGCACTAACAGCAACATAACTTCTAAAACCACCAGAAGTCACTTAAAAGTGCAGGGGCTGACTCTTCCTGCATTAATTTTGGGCGGTTGCACTACCTTTGACAACTGCTTGGAAGCTGCAGCTGGTGCAGAATGCAGTGCCCTCCCCTTAGATGGGGGAAAGGGATGGGTTGCCAAGAGCATACAACTCCTGTGCTCCAGAGTACACTGACTTCCTGTAGCTTTCTAGGTGGAATTTAAAGTTTCTTGTTTTGACCGGTAAGACTTAAATGGCCTGGGCTCTACTTGCTTAAGGGCTTCCCTCTCCTTTATGCCCGGTTGTGATCCATGATGTCAATGAAAAACAACAACTTCCTGCAAGTGCCATGAATGTACCAAATCTGCTTGGCAAAAGTGCATGGAAGCTTGTTCTCGGCAGTTTCTCCTCCTCTCTGGAACTCCCTCTTTCTTGGGGCCTGCTAGAGCCTGAGCATCTTCAAGTGCTTTAAAATCTAATGTGTATCATGCCTTGAGCCAGGGGACAGACCTAGATGACCTTGTGAGGTCCCTTCCAGCCCTATTTTTGTGCTGTCTTCAGAAGCTGGGTAAGACCTTCCTGTTTGTGCAGGCGTTTAGCAAACAAAGCTAGGTTGAAATATTGTTTCTGTTTAATACTGTTTGCTTAGTAACTTAGTAGCTCCATTGTTTCTGTCCAAGGAGTTGTGAATTTGTTGATATGCTTGTTTATGCCTCCCTTTGTTCTGCTATCTTTCCTTGATTGCATCTCCTCCCTTCCTTATGTTCTTTTGCATTGCTAGCAAGGCTCTTTTCCAGATGAGGAAACCTGCCTTGCTTTATCTGTCCATGTCGTCCTCCTCCTGATTTAAGGTCTGCCTTTCTCGCAGGCATAGAGGAAATGTCTCTGAGATGCTCTAGCTGAGATCTGTGCTAAGTAAGGCAGATGTACTTTTAGACTTAAAAGGGCTTTCAGACAGAAAGAGATCAGTGGCAGAACTCCCCCAAACTGTCCTGCTAAGATGTATGTAAAAATATGAAATGGCTCAGACTTTCAAGGCTGTTTAGTGATTTCTAGGATGATGTGCATATGGAGGTTTTATGATGGATGAGGTGGAGGTGTTCCAATTAATAACTGTTAATAATGGTACTGCAGCATATATTGCTCCCTGAAGGTCATTGCACTATCTGCCACCTGCAGATGCACTGAATAACAGTATAGCTCTGCTGCTAGTGGAGGTTAGCTGTGTAATAAGCAGTTGTGGACCAAGCAACGGCAGCACGACCAGGATGTAGTGGGGACAGATAGCAGTATGCTTCCTCTAGAAAAGCTACATATACTTTGGTGCTGTGACGTGGCAAGTACAGGTCACCATTATAATAAGCCATGTGTCTACAAGTCTGCAACGGAGGAGAAGGTGGAAGAAGGTGTTAGAATCTCATCAGCTGCAAAGGCAGGCAAAAGCTGCAGCAGAATGAGGTCTTCAATTGTCTTGGCCTCCTTGCTATTGCCTGTTCTGTCAAGAACTGTGAAAGCTGATGTGCAGCAGCTTCTCCATGGCAACAGATCATGCACCAGTATCTTGCATGAAAATGTCTTTTCCAGCATATTTTTCAAGCCTTTGGTGACTAGCTAGTGATGATGGGAGCAGGACTGTGATCTTCTGGAAGATCCTAGTCATGAACTGGCAGGAAGGCAACAGTTACAAGAAGGTTATTTAACACTTGGGCCAGGCAGGAGTGTGATTTGGCAATAACTGCAACTAAGCAGCCCTTCTGATGATCTGTTTTGTGCATCCACATGGGAAGGGGGCTAGAAATGGCATCCTAAACATAGTCTGCCTATTTTCTTCCTAACTGGATAACTGTATCCAGTGGGATCACCTTCACTGTGGTCAAGAGCAGCAAAGATGCAACACTCAGTTTTGGAACCTAGAACATCTGGACTGTCATGGCTAATCCTGATAGTGGATCTCCAGAGCCCCACACTGCAATTGTGGCTTGAGAACTCAGATAACACAATATTGACATCACTGCACTAAGCGAGACCTGGTGAGCAGGAGTTAGGCAGGCAGCTCAAAGAGAAAGGAGGCAGCTATAGCCTTTTCTGAAAGGGTAAACAGTAAAGAGAATGCTGATTTCATGGTGTTGGCTTTGCCACTAAGAATGAACTCATAAACCAACTGAATTAGTTCCCCATTAGAATTAATGAGCACATCATGACTCTCCATCTTAAATTGACAGGGACCCAATATTTCACTGTCATCAACGCATATGCTTCAACTCTTGATGCCACCAGTGAAACAAAGGAGGAATTCTACTCCAACCTTTAACTCCTTTCTGAAGTTCCAGGGAGAGACAGATTTATTCTGTGCAGCAGTTTCAGTGCCAGTTGGAAGGGACTTGAACCTCTGGAATGGAACCATCAGCAAGGAGGGAATGGAAAAAATCAACTCTAATTGCATCATCCTCTTGACCAAATGCACAGATCATGGACTTGACTTCACCAGCACTCTGTTCTGCCAGAAATCAGGCGCAAGACATCAGGGCAATATCTCTGATCTAAGTGTTAGCAGATGATTGATTGTGTCATTGCTTGTGCCCAGGATCACAAAGATGCCTGGATCACCCAAGTTATGTTAGGAGCTGATGATTACTGGACTGATTGTTGACCCATCTTGGTTAGTAATGTCATTCACACTGGCTCCCAAATGGCGGATGCAGCAGAAGCAATGCCAATAAAAGCTCAGCATCAGAGGATTCAAGGACCCAATCAAGTGAGACCTCTTTCACCAGTGCCTCAACAAAACACTGGTGAATTTCAATCGACAACAGTGGGAGAATATCAGCAGCACTTTGGGGTGCCTTCAAGTCCACCATCATCAGCACGTATAAAGAGACACTTGTATTCTGTATCAAGAAACATTATGATGGGTTTGATGAAAATGACCAGGAGATCCAAGACTTGATTGACTGCAAGGCCATTTTTGCTTGGCAGAACAACACAAGTTCCAAGCAAACAATTGCCAACAAGCTGAGGCAGAGGTCTAAAGGAGGACCTGCAATATAAAATACAGATGGTAGGACGACTAGGTGAAGGAGATTCAACATCTAACTGGCACCCATGATATGTGTGTGGTTTTTGTTTTTGTTTTTTATTCCATCTGCAGACAAAGCACTTGGAGACCAACCCCCTTGAGACCTAAGGATGGAGGAGAGCTAATCAAAGAAATGGGAGCCATCAATGCCTGTTGGAAGGAGCATTTTGAAAACCTTCTCAATCGAGATCCAGTCAGGGATGATCTTGGAACTCCAACCCTCGACCAGGTGAGGAAAGCCATCACACAGATGAAGAACAACAAGGCATCTGAAGCTGAGGGAATCCCTGCTGAAATATTTAAGCAGAGGGGAGAGGAGCTCATATCACATCTTCGTGCACTCATTTTAAGGATCTGGAATGATGAGGGAATCCCAGATGACCAGAGAGGAGCCATAATTGTGACAATCTTCAAGAAGGAAGACAGGTCCAACTGTGAAAATTTACAGAGGGATCACCTTGCTGTCTACAAGAAAGATCTTTGGGAGAACCCTCCTGAACTGTCTCTTTCCATTTGCTGAAAAGCTCCTCCCAGAATCTCAGTGTGGTTTTTAGGGCATCAGCAGGCACAACTGACATGATCTTCACTACTCACCACCTGCATTGAACATGGTGGGAACAGCATGAACTTCTCTGCATGGCCTTCTTTGATGTAACAGTAGCCTTTGATTGTCAACTGAGAAGCACTGTGGAGGATCTTTCTCAAGTATGTATACCCACTGAAATTCATCACCATTCTTTGCCTGAATGGTGGTTCTCAGTAATCTGTCACAAATCCTTTTGAGGCTAAGACAGGAGTTAAGCAAGGCTGTGTCATTGCTCCAACACTCTTCTCAATATTTCTTACTGCAGTACTACGTCTGACTACCACCAGGCTTCCAGTTGGAGTGCAGCTAAACTATTGGATGGATGGCAAGCTGTTTAATCTCAACTGACTCTGAGCCAAAATCAAGACCATCCCAACCTCAAATCATCAAGCTCCACCAGTATGCCAGTATGCTAATGTTAGTGTGTGCTTACTTAGAAGCAGGGGTTTAGGTTGTAGTTGTGTTGGTCTAAGGACATAGGCAGACAAGGTTCCTTGGGTGATCTGATATCTTTTATTAGACCAACCCAAATGGTTGGAGAATAATTATTAAGCAAGCTTTCGGATTCAAAAACCCTTCGGCAGGCTAAGGAAGTTTCAGCAGTTGGTGTGTGCTCTTCCTGGATGGAATGAAGCAGAACTTAGTTAGAAGCGGAACGTCAGGCAATTGTCAGTGTCTTTACCGAGGCATACAAGGAAAATGGGACTGGCAGTTAACATTCAGAAGGCTAAGGTTTTCCATTGACCTCTTAATGAGCAGTTCCCAGCTCTTGTAATTTAGCAGTGAGACTTGGGAGAAATTTGAGCATTTCCCGTACCTTGGGAAGCCATCTCTCGTAGAAGGCAGACTTTGACAAAGAAATCCAACATCACCTTAAAAGTGCAAATGCAAATTATGGCAGCTTAAACCAGGACAGTGTCACCCCAATATGGCGCCGGTATTTGTGCATGTGGGACGCCATGCTAGGCTGGCCATTCTACTCCCAGTCCAGGAGACCATCTAAACTAGGAGGATTATGGGTGAGTGACTGCTGTGCTTTGCATGTACCTACTGAGTTTGGTGGCACTTAAATGATCTCATCTGCTTTAAGGAGGCAGAGTGCTGGAGGGGTTACATACTCCTTCTCACCAGGGTGCTGCTTGGCACTACAGAATTAAGCCAAGACAAAAACCCAGGATTTTGTAAATGCCAGGACAGCTTTTTTTCAAACGGATGTTATCCAGTGCACACTGGGATGATCAATAGCTTTACCCTGAATGCAAAGCATAAGGCATCCCACCTTAGAAATGTGCAGTGAATGATTACACAATACCTGCTTGAAATTTTCATTAAGATGGGCCTAGAAGGATGGTTTTATTTCAGAATCCCTCTCTGTTTCAGGTTGAAGGGTTGTTGCCACTACCTGCTTCAGCAAGCACAAAACCATGTCTCCTGAGCCAGTGACACACCATCTGTTGCCTTTTTCTGTCCCTGAATCCAAGCACAGCATGCAAGTCATTTGCTTTGGTTTGGAGATGCAACTAGAAAATCAAAGCAGTGCATTTTCAGTGTTTATTATTTACTTTTGCAGTCTTTCCCATCCTTCTCCCTCATCTTTCACAAAAATAATGTTGACTCAGGTCTGAGCAATTATTGGATTACATTGGTTTATTAAACCAATGTAACATAAATATTTCTTTTGAATGCTCAGGTATTGGTTTTGGTAGTTGGATGTGTATGGGCGGGGGAGGGTGCACATGTGTGGATGCACAATGTATTTATGTGCTAAAATGTTTTTACTGTCTACACTGCCAGAAGTATTTATTTAGGAATGTCTTTTAGGGTTGGTTATCGGATTGTTGTTGTTTGCCTTTGCTAGTCTATGTTGACAGTCATAAGCAAACAGCAACAGTACAATAACTAGTACCACGTCCACCTTCCTGTAGTAGAGGCTGGGGGAAAAAGTGACAACTCCAGATTTCTTGTTATTTTCTTCATCTTTTTAATAATAGCTGAAAACATATGCAGTTCTGTCTCCTTCACCCCATGTTTCTGCATCTGCCTGTTATGCCAGAGGTCCTGCATCTCTTTTGAAATGTCTAAATGAATGTCTTTGTACCTGGGCTTGTGCTGCCCCTTCCTCCCCACAGACTAGACCAGGGAGCTCTTCCTTAGCTTAGCAGCTGTACAGGGTGTGACTGGAGCTTTGTGTGGAATCATGCCAAAGGTGTGCACCAGGAAAGTTGATACTTCTAAAATAAGTAGGATTTGCTCTTCCAGTCACTTAAATCCCTAGTCCAACTCGAGTCAAAATTGAGACCTGAGCAATCACTATCGTGGGAATACAGGTATGGTAGAACTGTTGCTAGAAGATTGTTTGTGCAGGTATAGGTAATGCTGAATCCACAGGATGGTGGAGCAGGACTGACACGTTGTGAACTGTATAGGAACATGGTTTAATTTGATTGCAATTAACTGATAAGGCTCACAATTGAAGACAGGCAGAGATGTGCCAACATAGGGTAAGTTTGATCAGTAAAAACGTGTGGTATAGTGGACCGTAATTAGTTTTATGACAAAAGCAAGGATGAAAAAAATCTGAGATTCATCTGTCAGTGTAGGAGGTGATACTGAATGTGAGGTGGGAAAGAGGAAAATGGTTTCTACCAACTTTGTCGGTGAGTAGGCCAGTTCAGCCCCTGGCTTGGACCAAGTAAAACCTAATTTGCATTCCCTGCTATATAGAGCTTATAGCACTGGGGAACTGCCCCTAGTGCAAAGGGGCCCTTGAGTGACTAACCTAGCCCTCTGCCTCCTAATGGATTTGCTAGTCTTATGGGTCTTAAGACATTTTGCTACTTTTTCATTAACCTGCATAATGCAGGCACACATTAGATCTTAAAATATTGAAAGTCTCACAGGCGTATGAGGGATGTTTCTAACTACGTATTGTATAGAGCATAGCTTGAGGATGTTTGTTCATGGGAACAGATTTGTCTCTCTTCTCATGAGAGTTTCTTTTGTACTACTGTTGCATGTATGATGCTGAATGGTGGAAAGGAAAGGAAAAGATAGAGCATTAAGGTCAGCCTGGTGGCAGGGAAATGAGAGGAAAGAATTCACTTGTTTTTTCCCTGTAAGATTAAGCTGCAGATAAATGTTGGTGAAGCATAATAGCAGTGATGGTTGTGTAGCAACCTTTGGAGTCTCAAGCTGAATGTGCATATATAAGTTGAATTGCTCTTCCTGAGCCCCAGAAGCGGTCTTGCTCAGTAGCAGTCTTTCTTATCTCCAGCATGGTCCTTTTCCTGGGCACTGGGATGTGCTTTGAAAAATGAGTGTCTTCCTCATTCAAAGCATTTTTTAAATCCTCTTCCTTTTCTTGTTTGTTTTTTTTAATGTTAAACAACTCCATTATTCTCCCTATTACCCAGACTTGCAGCCTAATTGGCCTTACTTGTTCCTTGCTTTCTCCTTCTCCAGTATCTCATCCTATTCCACTATTCCCATAGCCAAAATGTATCTATAATCCTCTGTATGATCCCTCCTTAGATTAAGGTAAACTCCTCTGACTACCCACCTCTCCCATATCTGTGCTTTCAACATAACTGTCATAAATTCTTCATTGGCATCATGTTTTCTTGATTCTCTCACCTAGTTTTCAGTTTCCTGCATCTCCTTGCTGTTGCCTTCAGGACTGAATAGCTGGCCTCTTATTTCTTTTTCTGCCTCTTGCCCAACTCCCTCTTAATGTTCTACCCTATGCTACCTGTATCTGCCATTATTAAACTTTTCTTCTAGTTACACTTCTGTGGCTTCCCACCCACATTTTCCCTTGTGTCTGGAAGAACAAAAACTGATTTGAGTTACCTTTTGCACAGGTAACCTTTTTGGTTAGGCTGTGGGATTCAGCTAGCTGCATACTGTGGCAGTGGTGAGAAGCATAATAAGATTCAAAGAAGGATTTGGCCTTTGTATGGACAATGAACCTAGATACTTTTGTGATCGTTCCTTTCCTTTTTCATGTCCTTATGACGAGGTATTTGACAGAATTTGCAGATTTGTTGGAATCTGTGAGCACTTCTGCTATAGCCTCAAACTTGTGACCTTTGGGCTTTCAGTCATGCACCTTGGTGCCTATGCTGCCCCAGCCCCCTTGGCAGTAGTTGATGCTAATGTAAGTAGTATTGGAAGGGTGAAAATGCCTTATTTCATGTTTACACCAGGTACTTTTATTATTTTCATAGAAAGCAATTTATTCCACACATCCCTGTTTTGGGATTTCCTGTGCTTTTTCCTAAAACAGGGGTGTCAAAGATGTGGTCTGTGGGATTCCTGAAGGGGCTGGGATTTGGTGGGTGGGGCCTTGAATCTGGGATATACAGCCCGGTTGGGGATGCATTTCAGTGATGGCTGGGCATGTGGCAGCTGCGTTAATCCCTGTGGTTCCCTGACACTTGCTTTGCCACCAGAAGTATGTCCAGTTCTGGCCCCAAGAAGCCTCCATAATCTGGATCTGGCCCAGGGAGCCAAGTGAGTTTGATATCCTTGCCTTGAAAAAGCATCTAATTCTGGTTGCAGTCTGTGATCAGGTACCAGACTAGATGAACCATGGGTCCAACTCAGCACAGGAGTCCCTGGTTTTTGTTTTGTATTTTGGGTTTTGTTAAACCTAAAGTGCTGTCTACATTGTGATACTGTAGCAAAAATAAGAAAGATGAAAGGGTTGTTGAGGCTTTGAGTTTTTCTTTCTTTCCTTGCTTGGTTTCTTGTGGTTGTAAGGTATTGAATTAGTTGCTGAATTGTTCTGATCCTGGTTAATTCATAACTGTTTTACACTTCTTTCTCCTTCCTCGTCCTCCCTACCATCCCCTCTAAAATATTGACATCTGAACAAATGTGTTCAGGTACTTGAGAGTCTGAGATCTAGACAGTTCTGGCTTAGAAATGTGTCATATTACAAACTGTCAACTGGGAGAACTAAATATTTTACATTCAACTGATCTCTCTCTTGGAATGTTAAACAGCATTAAGGAGAAGGAAGGGGGACCTATTTTTATCAGGGAAGAACTTCTTGGAGTCAATTGAGGGTAGCATCAGTATGTGTTGAATTATCTGCTTGAATTTTTTTTTTAAGAGTAGATTATAATTCTGAGTCCCAATCTTTGAATCCTTGCAAGTAGACTTAACCAAAATCACTAGGCATCCTTGTGAGCAAGGGACTGGAAGATCAGTCTCTCTGTTTTTTTAGTGTAAGTTTGACTAAAGCACTAGAACTGAACTGTAGCCTTCTTTAAGAGATTGGTATGTAATTTAAATCCCAAATTCTGGTTTGTGTGGATTGCTTGGACTTTTGTGGGCTCTTAGAAATCATAATTCTCTTGTGTATTACTTATATTGCAGGTAATAACATTTTGAGTGGTTTAAAAAACACGATTTCAAGTCTGATGTTTTTCCTTTCTTATGCAATTTTTTTTGGTGGGGACTGTGAGGGTGGTTCATAAAGAAAACCTGAGAACACACACAGATCTCATTATGGAAGCAACCGCAGAGCAGGCATTTAAGCAGAATGTAATGAGTGCAAGGAGCAGTCCAAGTGTGAGAGCGAGCTGTAGCCAGGCATGCTTAATGCAGCCATTTGGAATCTCCTACAGAATGGCAGTAGGCGACTAAAGCTTTTGAAAGCCTTTAGCCTCAAACATCTTTTCTCATTCTCATTGCGCTAGTAATACACACACTTGTGTGTGTTTGTGTGTACACATGCTATTATTTAACAGGCTGCTCTTTATCAAAGGAGTGCATAGGTCCCTCTTGGATTCTAATTACAGCTTTGCCTTGGAAAACAACCAAAGGGAAAATAACAAAAGCAAAAACCGTTTCACTCGGTGCCTGAAAAACCAGAAGGAAGGAAAGCAAGCCCTTGTTACATTATACAGCAAGTGTAAATGAGGCGTAGTGCGAGTAAACACATCTGTGCGCGGAAGAAAATATTTTATGAAGGCTTGATGGCAAATCTATTTTAGTTTACTTGGCTTCAGTCTACTGCTTGCCTCTTGATGATACGAAATTTTTGCCTTAAGCACGGATACTGACAGAATGTGAAGTCTGTAACTTACTTGACCAGTCTTTATTGCTTACACCTTATTGTATTAAAAACAGAACTGGAGTGGCTTCTGAAGTGAAAGCAGTAATGACCTGCAGAAAATGCAAATCTTGAAATTTGATTTTTTATTTATTTATTTTTTTTTTGACCTACCATCACAGTCTGACATGGCTACCACATATGAGCGTTCAGGATAGTCTCGTACACCCAACGGAATTGGCTGAAATTCCAGTGGGAGGTTCTAGTGATGACATAAATGAAAAGCTGTTCCGCTACCACAATCGTTGATGAAATTGTGGCCTTTGCTCAGATTTTGGTGTGTTCTTTGTTTAATGCACATCGATCTTTCCACTCAGCTCTGGGGCAGGCCTGAGAAAGGAACTAGACATCACTATCTGTGAACCGCACATGCAAGGAGTCATGTGCTGGGTGGGGCCGTTCTTCTACCGGTTCCTCCTTTCATCAATACTGTCCTGTATATTATCAACTCTACTTGTAGAAGGACTGAGCTTCAGTGGCCAGTAAAGGAGCTGTGCTCCCGGTTGCTCTTACTGTTCTTTGTAGCATTGCTGCTATTAATAGAGCATTTAACAGGCTTATTATATATTTTTTTTCTGATATCTGTACTGAAATGGCAATAAGGAGAGAAGCCTAGTTATCAGGATTGCATTCTGTCACGAAGTGAATAAAAGAAGGAACTGTTTGTGTAGGCATATATTCTTCAAACATATTAATTACAATTTTAAGCTAAGGAAAATAGTTGTCTATGCTTTGTTAGCAGACTAGAGCAGTTGCTGGCAACCAGGCACAAGTGAAATGTAAACCTTTTCTTGATATAGTCCATATCCTTTAATAAGACCCTTAGATAATTGCATAATTCCAAGTTGTATTTTAAATCTTTAGAATATTTTCAGGAAAGTTTTTGCTGGGAGACATTCCAGAGAGGAACTTCCTCCAAGTACTTGCATACCATTAAATTTGTAATAATTTTCCCCCCTCTTAATGTTGGATCATTTTATAAATCCAGCCTTCAGTTTGACACAAATGATCTGGCTCCAGCAGATGGTAAGCTACTGTTTTCTCCCTCATTGAAATAGAAAAGCTGTACTATGGCGAAAGGATGAAGGAGGGGCATGGTACTGCTGACATACAGTAGATTATTGGGCCTGGTCTAGAGAGAATTAAATCTAGGCAGTGACAATGTACCATCTGGATTGTAATATTAGGTGTTTTTTTTATTTTCTTTCTTTGTTGTTATTGAGCGTAAATTTTAAAGTAATTCCAATGGAAAGATATCTCTGCTTCTGCTAGCATAGTGTCACTATTTGATTAACTGCCCCCTTAGTCTGTTTAGGAATCAAAATACAGTGATTCGTCCAGTAACTAAATAACATTTAAAATACATTCTGCCTGGGATTTAAGTTCCCACTTGTAGGGACTCTAACCACATTTTGTCCAGGTGAAACACGCTTTGTATTTCTGTTTAAAAGAAAACCCTCCCCCATGCACTTTGTCACCAGAAGCTTTGACACGTTGGTGTAGAAGGTGATGTATGCAGAAGTAGTGTTAGAATCAATTTGTAGTATTTCTCAATGTGAACATTTAACACTGGCTATAAAGTGCCCATAGCATTGTCAATGGAACACTTTCATTTTAAATTATTAATTATTTTTGAACCTATTGAAAGGAACTATTTTGTACATCTAGCAATCTCTGAATTTATTGATTCCATTTGTCATCTAGTCAAACAATTCTGCAGTATTTTGGGGCTGTACAATGAGGCTGAGGTGCCGTGTAACCAGACTGAGACTGCTGCTGAATTGCTAGAGGTTGTAGAGGTTGCACTGGGTTTCTTTCTAAACTATTTAAATAATGTTCTTGAATGTCATTTTTTTGAGCCCTGCTAAGAAGCTCTCAATGCATATTTTCCAAAGAGAATTCTGTTAGAGTACTTGGGTTGTTGTTAAATAAAGATCTTCCATTTTCAGATGTTCCTTATGAAAATAGCCCTATTATTGTTATAAGTAGCAACAACCAAAGTTACTTTAATTGGAAGATACTTGAGACTAAACAGACAACAGGTTTTATTAGTCTGAACATCAGAACAGGAGTGAGGACATTTTACACACTAGGCTTAAAAGGCAATTTGCTGGAATTAGATGGGATTGCTTTGAGGCAAAGTGATAATTTGTACACTTCACAGGTACTTAATGTGGGACAATGGACTTGTGTGGCTGTAAGATCTGAGGTTTGCTGTGAGAAGATGCTCAAATAGAAATCAAACTGATTGTCTGTTTTTTATCCTGAGACATCTCACTTCCAGTTTAGTTTGCCCTTTTTACAATAGCTTTCCATATGGCCTTTTTTCCCCTTCTGGTGTGTGTGGTCCTTTAATGAGTCTAGAAGAATAAAGAAGGGTGTTTTTTTCTATTTTTTTTAAATAGGAGAATGAGAGACAAGAACTCTTTTTGTGGGTGAGATATTTTACTGGACTGACTATGGAGTTGGGAGAAACAGAGATGACCTTTCAGGTACCAGCGTACCTTTCCTCAGGTCTCACATTTTTCCTTCACTTTCATGACTGCAATATCACCCAAACATTACTGTTGTAAAATCATGAAATTTGTCACTGGAACTTAGGCAGGTACGGGCTTAAAAATCACTACCTCATTTGCTTTTTAAACATGGACAAAACTAAAGTAAAGTATGTGTCCTTTTAGTTAAAATTGTGTTTTATCATTGTCATGGTCTATTGCTGCAGCAGTGTGTTTGTTTGTTTCTTTTCCTTTTCATAAGGGCACATATTTTCCCAGGTAAAAGGGATCCAAAGCAGTATATGGTGGCAAGAATAATTTTATTTTCTGTAACCTAACTTGCATACTATGTCATTACACAATTCTGTATATTATCAGTAGAAGTTATTTGTCAAAAGCCAAATTTTCTTTGTTCCTTCTGTTCTCCTGGGTTTTCTTATTTCAAGAGACCAAAGCTTTGAAGTTAAACTGTCAGTTCTGTAACATAAACTTTAACATGATTTGGATGCTCAGCATTGATGGCAGGAATAAGTTAGTAACTGTACCTTGTCTGAATAATGTGTGCTTGCTTCTGAGTAAATGTTAACTAATGCACACTAAAGCAGTTCTCAATCCTTGAGACGCACTGTAATAGTTAGATACTGAGCTACCAGCATTACTCTGGGTCATTATGACAATTAACCTCAGCTATATTTGGCTTTGATGTGACATCTTTTATTAGTAGTCTAAATTTATATCTTCTTCCAAATGAAGAGCTTCTGAAAACAGATAGATGAACTGTGAAGTAGTGACTTACTATCCCTCAACCTAAGGTTTGAAATATCTGGATGCTCTGGCAAGGGCATATCCAGGATCAGCCAGACCTTCCAGATTTTCCAGTTAGATCATTCTAAGTTACAGCAGTTTAGCACGAATGCCCTGGGAGAAGTAGCGCCTGAGACTCCAAAACCCAAAGGCTCGTCTGCACTTTTTGTAATGACATTAAAAGCTCTCAGGTCAGTGTTGCATTGGGGATTTGCACCAGTGTCCTTGACTGAAATGTCTCCTTTCCCTGCATAAGCATAGCCCAGGGGCAGGCAATTATTTTGGGCAGAGGACTGGCAGAGGACTGCTTGCCAAGTTTTGGCAAGCTTTCCAGAGCTGCACGGGTAGCCCCACCCTTTGACAGGTGCCTCACCCCTGGTTACTGTCTTGACTGGAAGTCCTACCCCTAACCCCTGATCTTTGCCCCCAGAAGTACTCTTTTCAGCAAAGGGTTTTGCTGTCTCAGAACCAGAAAAATACCAAATTATATTCTAAAAAGTGAACATCTAAAATATTCATTAATTTGATTTCAAAAAATGTTTTTGTTCTGGCTTACATCTCTTTGTGTGGTGTACATAGAGGTGACTATATAGAATAGCTTAAAATGAAGTCTTATGCTTGTGTATTGTGGGAGGTGGGAGACATGGGGGGGTGGGTTTAGGTTTGTTGCAGGTATGTGGAGTGTGGGGGAGAGTTTGGGTGTGTCTGTGGGGGTTGATAAGTGTGGGTGTGGGGTGAGGTAGTATGTGGGTGTGTGTGTGGATATGTGGGGTGCTGGTGTGTATGGGGTTTTTGGGGGGCTAGATGTGTGTGGGGATGTGGGTGTGGGGGCCTGTGTGTGTGGTAGTACAAGGGGAGGGTGCATATGTATGGTAGAGTGTGCGAGTGGGACTCACCCTACAAACAGACACAAAGTACTTCCGTGCACCATGTACGCATGCGTACAAATGCATGCACGCATGCACCTGTTGAAAGATGTGTAGGGACACAGTGGAGGCAGGGAGGTAAGTGATGCTTATTCTGAAAAAAGAGTGGAAGGGCACGTGAAAAAATAAGAGCATATTCAGACAAGTTTCTGCTGATTTATAAGGTATATTTTGCCTTTATTCCAAATCCAACTTTTCCTTTTGCTGTGAATTTTCAAAATGACATGGGAGCTCTTAAAACTTGAAAATGCCTTTAAATAATTTGAAATAAGCATTTTTCTTTGAGATGCACTATTTTTCTGGAAAACAACATCAGTTATGCCTTCAGAAGAGTGGGCAGCGGGTCAGAACTGAAACTGGGTCTTATTCTGCCTTATTTCTTTCTGTTGGATGTTCTGAAGTAAATTTGTGAGAAAGGCAAGGCATTAATATTATATGTAAGCAGCAGAAAAACTTATAAAATGTTAGAAGAGCAGTTTGGCTTCAAAAAGAAAAATCTCACAAATAACATGCTAGTTAAGATTAGGTTAAATTATCCTAAATCTGTCTATTTTACAAGCATGAAGTAGCCCATTGGTGACAGCCTAACTGAAATGTATCAAATTATAGGTCAGGAGTTAGAGACCACCTCTGTCTAGAGATCCCAAGTGTTCAGAGGAAAGATTGAGTTCAGTAAAGGTGGCATTAAAGCGTTTTGGAAGTATCTGTGACTCATCTAATGCATGATAATAGTTTTTTTTCCTTTTCATTAATGCAAGAGTAGTGGAAGTGTACTAGTGGGAAGAAAGAAAGAAAAAAGAACAATAGAGTTTTCTCTGAAATCCCCTTGAAGGTTAAGTATCATTGCATTGATTTGTGCTGGCCTAAAAAAAGACAGTGAACTTTTTAAAGTTTTTGTGTTGCTCTTCAGTCTCCTTGCCTGTTGCGCTTACTGGCTGTCTAGCCTTGACATACCTGTCCATACGCTTCCAAAATAGTGTCCATAGCCTTTTTATGTCTTAGTGACTTGGATTAACAGCAGTCTCTTCCTGCTGGCAATTCAAATATTTCAAGATCAGCTTTACAATTTTAGTTTTTGATATCTTAAAAACTGTATTATTGAAAGCTGGTAGGGAGGATAGAGCATTTTTGTTGTGAATACTTCTTACAGCATCTTAATTGCAAATGATGTCACTTGATTCTTATGTTGTGTATATGTATCTGGGCATAAAGCCCTGTGAAACCCTGTCTACTATAGAATAGTGCAGTCTACTATGAGCACATGAAAGCAATCTTCTGCTCCTGTGCTAAATTCCTGTAGAATCAAATCTTATATTCCAGTTACTGCATCCAGTTGATCCAAAATATCATCTAAAACTCTGGAATGAGCCTCATGATTGACAGTGCTGCTTATCAAACGCAGTATAACTTTCCATCCCAAGGACAAAGCTTATTTGCGCACAAGGGGAAACTTTTGCAGTGTAGAAAGGGCTCAAAGAAACGTCTCAGCTGCAGAACAAACAGCCTGAGAAGTTGAGCATCATTGCAGACCTTGCTATCTTTTGCTCCATCTGCAAGGTGTACCCCTTGTTAATTATAACATCTTTAACAAAAATATACCACTGGGTATATGTAATAAAAAGAAAAAAACCCAAACACTATTAATACCTATGCTTCTTGCCTCAGACAGAGGATCAGAGGATTCATGGAGCATACTGACAATAACTGGTAGTCCTGTTGTTTTATGTCCTGGAAGATGCTAAGTCCCTTGGTGCAGAGGGTGGGAGGATTAGAACTTGCACTTCATAGAAGGTAGCTCTTCAGAACTGAAATGTTGAAAGGACCTCAAGTCTTCAGAGCTGCAGATGTGCATCATCAGTGCAGCAGGTGCCAGAAGAGGACTTGGACGTGGTCTGCAGGATCCAAGGATGTCTCTTGAGAGGGTAGCACAGGAAGCTTATGTGTGCATTTCAACATGTGGGTCTTATCTCAGAACTGAAGGTGTTTCCTATTAATAGTATGTTTCCTGAATATTTAACAAGCCACCTGTGTAGGAAACTTTTGCTGTGAGCTATGCTTAGGGAGTCCAGTGGATAACAAAATAGGTGTTTAGCAAGCAGCTTTGTATAGCTAAGGCTTAAGAAATGCATGCGGAATTAAATAATGTGGTATCTTTTGATTTTTTTTTATTATTATTGCTTTTTAATTTTACAAGATAAAGCCTTAGTGCGTATGCTTTCAGGTGAAAGCATGAAAATGAATTCTAAATGTAAAAGCATGAGGGACCAGAGTACATCAGGGTCTCATGTAAGTACGTGACTATGCCCAGGACATTGCTGTTTGGTGCTTTGCTGATCACTAGATGTTTATTGGGAGGGGCTGTGAGAGGAAGTATTTGTACAGACCCATCTCCACATTCCTGGCTCTGTGAAGTATGCTGGCCTTTGTGAGAAGAAATGGTGTCACATCAATCCTGGGGGACAAAGGAAATGCATGGAGATGTTTGTTCATTTAAAAACAAGATCCACCTTTTGGTACTAGGGGAAAAAGTATGATCTATGACTGCACAAGAATTGTTCCTTTGTTAACATCTAACCAAGTAAACAGAACAGAGACTTTGGAAAGGAAGTGCCTATTTGTAGTTTGTCTTGTTTACTTGGCTCCTAGCAGCCCCTTAACCTCAAGAGCCCTGGTTTTACCTTTACGTGGTAGGAAAGTAGGGCTGGAAGGGACCTCAGGAGGTCGTCTAGTCTATTTAGTGTGGGTTTCAAATACGTTTTTTCTGAATGCGTTCCATGTAGAGTAACAACAAAGCAGATTTGTTTTGGCAGCCTAGCAAAGGAATTCTCTTTTACCACTGAATATTAATGCTTGCATAATATGCCTGTATTTGACTCGGTGGTGCAATTAAGTGCCATCCCTACAGGGGATGTCCCAGCAAGTTGACCATTGGTGGAAGTTTAATGTGCATTTTTTTTTTCCTGATACACTCATTGTACTTGGTAGATTACAGTTCAGTTAGTTAACGCTTCTCTGTTTCTGAACTCCTGTCCTCATATTCAGCTCAGGAACTTAGAGGTGGATTGTGAGCGCTTTAATTATTGGTTTCTTTGCATTTTGTATGACAAGACTCAGAAGACTAGCACGGCTCTTGTTCTTGTCGGATATGACAGAAAATAAGCAATAGAATGAGTACACGGAGCTGCTGAGGTCCCAGTGCAGAGCTAGGTGTATCATGTCTTGCATCCTTAGGATTATTTGCGTCTCCCCCTCTCTTACGTCCTACTTTGCCTGTGTCGATTGCTCATAGAGACCACAAAGTGAGACCCAGTGACATAGTAACTATTGCTGTTTTCTCCAGTAAGAAACTAGCTGTATGAAATGGAGAAAACTACTAGTTGCTTCTGCTGCTGAAATTTTTACTGTCCGTATTTTTTCGCATGAATCTCAAATGCCTCACGGAAAAAAAGTCTCCATTAAGCAAATATAGAACCTCTCCACTTAAATTATTAATGTTTATCCCCTGAGCTGTATTTTCAGATGCTTAGAAAGTGCTATGCAGCTCTCTTTAAGGTAGAGCTGCATAGCACTATCTACATTTTATTTGAATTTTTATTAACTTTCTTGCAGAGGGGCTGTTGTATGCTAAGGGTACCAGGCTTCTAAAAAATAAATGCACTAATTCAACACCCTGATGATAATAAGGTAGCAACTAACATACCATCTCCTGAGTAGCCCCAGCAAATACTCGCACCACCTCTAACCACCTATACTTCATGCTTCCTGTACATGCAGGATGAAATAGTCTTGGCAGTGCGCCCTCGGTGCTACAGAGAGCGACTGTTATGAGCCAAAGTGGCCGGATGAGCTCTAAGACTATGTAGGTGTCTTGCCATCTCCAATACCAGAGGGGCCTTCACTAAGTAATTATGGTAGAGGGGCTGAGCTAGGCCATACCAGTGCAAGCTTAGAGTCTGTTAAAGAAGTAACTACATCACTTTTTCTAATATTTTGAAGGCCAGAAGTAACTCAAACTTGACTTTGAGAACAAGGCTGGTTTGTGAGGCTGGCCAGTGGTGAAGACACATCTGTAAGCTGATGGAATTGGATCCACAGTAGAAGTTGAGTGTCAGATGTGGATCTCCCTGATGTAATTCTCACTCAAACAATTTAATGCAGGTTTAGAAACAGCGGGTCATTATGTTTTCCCTGTTGTACTGAACAGGCAAGGAGGAGAGCAGCGCAGATGGAAATCTAATGCAAACAGTTTTTAAAGATGAAAGGATGTGCTTAGGTCCCTTCCAAGTGGTGGGAAGGTGCAGGGGCTCATGCAAGTAAACAGAAACCTATTGTTATTTTATCCTTATCTCACTCTTCTGTTTTAACTCTTTCATTTCCTCCTCTGAAGTCTTTGTGAAACTAATGCAACAAAGGGTCCAGTCATGCATGATTTTTCAAAGCCTGTCTGAAAAGATGGGTGGAGACTTTTTTAGTTTGCTTTTTGTTCGGATATTTTCTTTCTTTCTTTTTTTGATTGATATTTATACCACTACATCTGGATAAGTGGGGTAAATAGTCTGATATTTAGTGCCTACTACAAAACAAACTAGAAAGGCTGTGTATGGACTGCAGATCTTAGGGCAGTGGGTCTCAAACTGTGGTCCCCAGATGCTTTCTGGTGGTCCATGGATAGCTCAGTTGGGTGCTGATGGGAATGAGAAAGTCAGCTATTGATTCATGTCAAATGAGTTAAAATACATTACATATTTTAGTATTATGTTGTCTTCTAAACAGTTAAGTTAAGGTGACGTTTATTTGACCATTGGTAAGTTGGAAGCATTGGCCCCTCAACAGCAAATGATGAGAAGGGTAGCGATATCCGCAGGACACTAAGTTAGGATTCCAGAGATTGGGGGTAGGATAATCTTTCACTGAGAAGTTACTAGTTCAAATTCTTCTCAGGTAAGTTATGGATGAAATCTTATTTCACCTCATGGTGTTCAGTGGCCAATAGGAAATGAGCAGAACTAGTATCTTCATAGAGTCTTGATTTTAGCTTTTGCTAGACCATTTCACATTTCAAAATCCCCTAGCATAATGGACCTGTTGGCAACCTCAACCTAGTAAGAAAGGACTGTGAAGAGTGACCCGACTCATTCCCTTAGGGAGAACCCTGACTTGGAGTGACCAAAGTGCCATATATTAGAACTATATCTGTTAGGGTAAGCATATGTCCCCAGTTTGCCTGGGACAACGGCAGATTTCAAAGGCAGGTCCCAACCAGGTGGTGAAAATTAAAATGAAAGTCCCAGAATTGTAGGGTCATGGGATGCAGTCTGGTGGGAAGTGGAATGGTATGATGTGCCAGGCAGACGGGCACCATGCTGCTCGTCTTCACTTCTGCCTCTGCCTGCAGCAGTGCCTCTGACCTTGGCAGGGAGCGAGGAAGGCAGCAGTGTCCTGGATTTCCCATGGCCACCCCCCCACACTTAGTGCCAGTACAGGACTTCTCCATCCGCTGTGTTAAGCAAGGCAGTCATCATGAGCCGCACATTCCTGTAGAGAGAGAACTCTGGAAATCCCAGTGCTGAGTTTTTAATGTTGGAGAATTAACATAACTTGTCTGGGAGACTTGGACTATGTAGCAAATTCTGCATCTTGGGTGTTCAGAACAGTTGGTGCATACAATACAGAGTTAACAACATTTTTAGGACAACTCTTTTGTAGTAGGTGAATTGCATTCTTATGCTTTTTTCTGAAACATTTTGATTACTTTGGCAGCTAGTTCTAGGTAGAAAATGACTTAAAAAAATTAAGACTTGAATGAATTAATGGCTTGAAACAGACTTCAGATTGTGGTCCCTATGTAAGCAGTGATAACATGTTACTATAGAAACATGTGATGCAACTCTCCAAGATTAGTTCTATCCCCTCTAAAGCATGATTATCTCAGACCTTTTGAATAGATATTCTTCTCATGTGATCTCCATCATTTTTGCATCAATGGCTAGGGTAAAGTTGAAGTAAACAGTGCATCAGATGAACAAAATGCACTTAAAAAAGCTTCGTTAGAAGAATAAATTTTATTCAGAAACGATTTTAATTTTAAATTGTGTTCTTTTACCATACAGTGCAAGTCTCAACTTGTCTATGCTGAATTCCACAGCCCCGTAGGTTTACTTAAAACTGCTTAAAGGCATATATAATTAAAATAATACATCTTTTAACTGGACCTCAGTAAATACTATTCTGAGCAATTCTGAATAGTGCAGCAATCTGTCCTGGTAAAGGAGATGAAGAGGATTATTATATTGCATTTGTGTATGTTCACGTTTTAATTTACCATTAAATTCTCTAGTCTGTTGCAGAGACACTTACTGTGGGTAGGCTATAAAATTTGCTCTAAGGTTGTTTTTTTGCAGGGAGGGTAGTATTGTTGCTTTTTTTTTTTTAACTTCCTTGAAGAGTCTTATTGATAATACATAATGCATATTTGGGATTTTGCTTTTGAAACTTCCTACTATGAATAAAAAAAGAATGCTGTAATATTTCAGTAAGGGAGTATGTGGCTGCTCCAGAGTTTTTTGTTGCAGAATGTCACTGAGAAGTTGACTGAATGATGTGCCTGTTCTCCTCTCCCCACCTTCCACAAAAATGTACAAGCAAAAAGTTCTGTTAGAAAGTAAAAACTGACCTGGGGAGGAGGTGACCTAAACTTAGACATGTCAGAGGAAGGTCCTACCTCCCGGACCTTGTTACTTGCTTTTGCATCTAAAGTCTTCCACTCTTGTCATGTTTTGGCAGTAACGCTTCTTGATTAGCACTTTTGATTAAGCAAGAGGGCCGCAATGATCTCCATGAATTCTAAGAAATGCATGGGAAGGAAGTGACGTTTTCTGCAGGAGCTGTTAACACATCTGAAACTTTTTTGGGTTTGTATAATCCCTAATTTAAAAGATGGGTGAGCAGGCAGAGATCAAGGTGCTTCTATTGGAAAGATTAAGCAGTGAATGGTCAGTGGCAATTTTTTTTTGTATTTGAGACTCAGCGGTCTCTGACTGACTCTGAGACTCACTCTGAGAAGAGTGGCTGTACACAAGTGGTTCTTAGTGTTTGCTCTTCCCCATGCAGTGGCTTAATGCATATGTGAACCCTGAAGAAAAGTTGTTCACCTTTTTAATCTCGCTTTATAGTTTCATCATGACAACAGAGAAGAGCTTAGTGGCTGAGCCCGAACATCCTAAAGAACAGCAGCCAAAGGAGGAAGACGTAGTTGCTGAAACTCATAAGCAAGAGTTTTCTTTGGAGGAAGAGGCTCCCCAACAGGCATCTGAGGGACATAATCAGCCTGGGCAGAAGCAGAAGGCCTCCAACGGTGATACCCCCACACACGAGAACCAGAGCAAGAAAGAGCGCCGCACTTCTGAGGGTCGGGGCCTGTCGCGCCTATTTTCATCGTTTCTCAAAAGACCCAAATCTCAAGTCTCTGAAGACGACAAAGAAGCTGAAACTCCAAAGGAACCAGGGGAAGGAGGCCAGAAAGAGAGAGACTTAGGAGCCAGCCCTGATGAAGAGATTCTGTTGAAGGCTCCAATAGCGGCACCAGAGCCTGAACTGAAGACTGATCCATCTTTAGATCTTCATTCACTCAGCAGTGCAGAGACACAGGTAAGAAAATGAAAGAAAAATCAGTAAATAACAGGTGTTATAGATACATTGCACTTGGTTTACTAGAGAGACAGATTGTATTTAAGATTATTTGTCAAATAATCTTGGTGTCAAAAAAAAACCATGCCAGAAAAAAGCAGGGTGGCATATGTGGTAGCAATGTATGCTGCCTAAAACTGGAGCCTGAATGCCTAGAGCTACACTCCAGCTGCCAGCCAGGCTCTGGGCATCCGGATCACCACTGCTGCAGCCCAGGGAGGCCGCCAGGACCCCATTTAAGGCTGCTGGGGCCAGCACAGGTGGTCCCAGCCTGTTACTGATTTATGCTGTTTTTTTTCCCCCCCATGGCAACCGTACACCTCTGCTCACGGGGGCATGGCTATTAAGTGCATGTAAGCCCCTAGTGAAAGTTTAGGACCTCAGAGTCCTCAGTTGAGGTTACACCCTGTTTTTCTGGGGCCCCACAGATACTAACACTGAGCACTAAATGTGGGTAGACTTTTAAAAGGATTGTAAGAAAATTAGAGACCCGGTTTCCAGGAACTCTGATTTAGTTTTTTAGGCTAGATCACAAAACTTTAAAAAGGTTGATATAATTTCTACCTTAGAGATAAAAAACTGAAGCAAAGGATATAATAGACAATCAAAAGTAGCTGTATGTTTTGGATCTTGGGTTTGAAATGCAGAGGTCAGGCAAAGTGCTTTTAGTTGGACACCTAAAGATTGATGACCAATTCCTTTTTTCTTTTTTTCTTTCTTTCAGTCTTTGTGGGGAAGCCACATAGTAGGCAAGCGGTAGAGCCTGCGATGGAATTCAGCTCTTTAGTTTTGTCTATATGGCACAATACATTGTTATGCAAGGATGGGCCAGCTCAGGTGCGAGAGATAGCATAGCCATGTTGGTGCAGGTTAATTAGCTTCATTGAGAAACAGGGATCATTAGCCTAGTGGAACACTACATTAGCTCAGGCTCATTTTTTGCTCAGAGCTGGCTCAGGTATCTTAGACCAGCCTTGCCCTGTGTCTTGTAAAGAAACCCTTAGGTTTCACACCACTGATTTTTAAGCACTTGTTCACACTGCCTGACACTAGTGTTGTATGTCAGTGAGGTAAATATGAAGTCTACAGCCCATGTCTTTGAATTTTAGAGAAATATGAGCTCAAAGGTTAAATTATTGCCAACCCCAAGAATTCTGTCTCACTGCCGTGAAAATATTCTGTGTACATAAATACTAAAGCGTGCACTGTTTTCATGCAAGTGTGACAGTCTGTTATTTTAATATATGAATAAGCTAATTTGCTGGCTGCCTTGCCTACAAGATTCAGTTTCAGGTAGGGGAAGAATCTGACACACCTTAAATGAGATGCCACTAATGGATTATGAAGACCTGCACAGTTTAATCAATCCTCTTTTTCTTTCATGCTTTGATAATTTCAATCAATCACAGTAGCTATTAGTGTATCATTAGATTTTAGAATTAACACCCAGTTGAACTCTTCTTTATTCAACTTGTGTCAGACTTATTGTTTCGAGTATTTTGCTCAGGGAGATGGTACTGTGTTGATTTACATTTCAGTTATTTTCAACTGAAATGCAGGGGCAGAAATATAATTCAAGGGAAAAAAGTATAAATTAGAGCAGGTTATAGGCTCAGAGAAAAGCACTGGTGGTTTGAGCTCCTGAGAACTGGGCCAGTTTGATCTCTGGTGGGTTTTAATTACCTAAAGTTACATCTGTTCAGTCAATATGCTGCTTGTATGACACTACTTGCTTGAAACGTTTAAGTAATAGATTTGCGTGTGTTGTGGGGTTTCAGCCTGCTCAGGAGGACAGAAAAGAAGATCAGGACCCAGACATCAGAGACCTTGAGATTAAGGAAGACAGTGGTGTGCAGGAAGAGTGTTCCAGGGCAGAGGTGAAAAGAGAGAACCCGGAGACAAAGGCAGACAGAGACTTAAAGGCCACCCAGAGAACAGTGAAAAAACACAGAAACATGCACTGCAAAGTTACCTTGCTGGATGACACCATTTTTGAGTGTACTATGGATGTAAGTGCTTTTGTTCTTTCAGTATGTACAGATGGGAGAAGCTGAAAGTTGCACATAAGTAAGGGTCTAATAGCATGTCAGCAAAGTGAATGGCAAAACTTTGTTGGAGAAGAATCATGCCCTAAGCTATAATTATTTACAATGTACAAAAAATGGTCGATCTGACACTTTTTGGAAATTACCAAAAAAAAAAAAAAAAGAGAGAGAGAGTACTTGGCTAGTTGAAGGCATTTTTAAAAAATTGTTATTATCTGTGTCTCACCCCCCCAAGCTCTTAATGTTTCAGATTACAGTTAGATTTTAATATCCTGCTAAGGTTCAACTATATGTCTAAATATTTTCTGGCTTTGAGTTGAACAATGTGTATTGTCAGCTGGTTTTATGCGTTTTGGCAAGCTTTTCTCTCAGCTCAGAATAGCTTAGAAATATAAGATTACATTGCTGCTGACTAATAACCAGAGAACAATTTCAGCAGAGCTCATCACAGAAAAAATTTAGATTGCTTCCACATGAACTTTTGCCAAAATATTGCTTGTGGTCCTTTTCTTTTAATCAAATTCTTCCTGTTTATACACATCAGATCTTGAAAGACGTAGCTGAGATGCTTACTGGGCATAACTCTTTCATTTATTTATTCTCACATCAATGTTTGTAGGAATTCTTACTGAATGGTTACAGTAGTATTGCTGGCAGTCCACACGTGCTCTTGGCTTAGCCCTTATGAAGGAGTGGGCTGTCTTTAAATAGCCACTAACAGAATTGATGGCCCACAAGGCATTTTGTGTTTCCACATAAAATAAATCATAGCAAAATGACAATGTTTTGCATATTGTTGAATATGTTTGCACTAAACAGCAATAGAATTTAGAATCTACATCAAAGCTACTCCAGTAGTTCTGTAATGCTATGTCTGAATATTTTTGGTTTTACATTATTTTTATTATATACTATTTCATCAGATGACCTGCTGTGACAGGAGTAAAAAATTTATCAGAGATCTCTACCTAAGTCTCTGAATATTTGGCCCAAATGTTAAAAAATCAGATATTAAGCATTTGAGATTTCATGAATGTGTTAATATCTGAATCTGCTAGTTAAGATTACGGAATTATAGATGCCCATTTGTGGTCTGAGTCCTGGGGCTTTTTGTGCAAAGCAGTTCCTTGGATATACAAATAGGTCACTGCATCTGCGTTTGTAATACTGATGCTGCTGCTTTTGCACAGAATTGGCTACTTAAATTTTAGCACTGGATCATCAACATTTAGGGTATGTGTGGGTTGTAAAGGTGGGGTTTTTAATGAGCACAACCTACGAGGCCCTTGGTTATAAAGTTGACATCCATAGGAAAGAAACATTAAGCATCGTGGATGAGCAGTGGGTTCAGTACTGCTGTCCTGGACAGCGTGTTATTTTTAAGTTTCATATACCACTGCCTGGAGCCGTGCTTGGTTGGTTGTTTTAAAAAAAATTATATTTTCTCTTGATTTCTTCCTCTTTCTTAACTTGTATGATCGGTTGACGATAGCATGAGGCAGTATGATAGCTGCTATTACCTTACCCTGGGTAACGAGATAAATCTCTTCCACTACGTAACCCAGAAAATTATGGTAAAGTTAAAGATCAGATTGTATAACACTCTCTTCTGTGAAAACATATATTGATGCAACCACTCCCATTGTCTTTACCTCCAACATAATCTCACCAGTTTGTGAGAAACGAGCTAAAATTTATATGGGAAAGAGTTGCAAGGGTGTGACTGAGTAAATCCGTGCAAAATGCCTTCAGGAAGAATAAACTTCTCCAACACTTCTTTTCAAACTGTTGATCAGAAAGTAGAATTTTGATTCCTTCCAACATCTCTCTATTTTTTCAATTATTTTAGTTACAATTCTTTAAAAAATACCCTGAGCAGTATATTTTTTCAAGTAAGCTATACACTCTCAAGGTCTCATTGGCATTAATTTTAAAGGAGGGATGGTTCTTCGATCTCCAGTACATATGAGTGCTCAGTAATAATACTTAACAAAGCCAATGGGCAAGACTAAGTAAAAAGAAAAAAGGCAGAAAGCTTTCATCAGTAAATTTGTTTTGCCTTAGTGGGGGCGTAGACCTTTTCAGTTCCTAGAAATCTTTCCTTTTCATCAGAGCCTCCACCAGACTGAGATGTTTCTGGTAATAGTTTTATGCTCAAGACAGGTTTCCTTTGTACTGTACTATAAAAGAACTCTTATTCCTAAAACAAAGTTTGTCCATTTGTGTTTTTTTTTTTTTTCCTGTCAAATATCTGAAGGAGTGTTGGCCAAATGCTTTCATAGACCAGAAAAGTGAGGTGAATAGTAGCTATTGGAGTATAGAGGGAGCAAAATTTTAGAAATAGTGTTTGATCCCAAGAGCAAAGTAGGAAATTTTCAGGCAAAACTGCTACAATCATGAAACTGAAGTCTGAAAAATGTTTGCTGCTCCTGTGATTTGCCAAGTAACAGCTCTACCCCTGGAGCTGTAAATCCTTTTACAGCTACAACAGCTGTTCCCTCTCTGCTAGTCTGTTTCTGTCTCAAAATATCCAAGGTTCAAATTATCTAGATGTCCATTATTTCTATAGACTATTTGCTGGAATTTAATAGTGAGGTCTAATCCATATTCATTTTTCTCAATCTCACAATTTTCATTCATCTTTGCTGCACGAACATATTGTACCATTGAAAATAGTTTTAAATAGTCAAATAATTACAGTCTTTTAGGAGTGCATCCTGTACTCTGCATGTCCTCATGCTGAAAATGCTGTTATGCTGAAAGCCTAGAGTAGAAAACCTCCTTGGAACATTACATTTACGCAATACTTCACTTCTAGAATTAATTCTAAACAGGTGAATATTCTCCTTTTTATAAAGGAGTCCTCAGACACAGGCGCTATGCCTTGCTCATCCCAGCAATTACAAATAGTTTTGGAACCCAGAGGTCATACTCCTTTGCTCAAACCAGCAGAACATACTGCCTCTGAAAAAACAAGTGTCAGAATAAAAAGTTCAGAGAAATCAGAAATCTACGTGGTTATCACTTAATGAATATCCACTTGTTTTAGCATTTTTATACTGGCATCTATCACTGAAGTGAGAGCATCTTCTTGCAGCATTTTTGCAAAAAAAAGCTTTAGCTACACAATGCTCTGCATAACCGTTTTTCAGATGGTAAGATGAGGCGCAGATGAAGTGACCTTCAGGACAGTGAGTAAAAGGATTGGCATTATCTTCTTTTGTTCTAAATACTTTCTTTTTCCCTATTAGCCATGCTTTGCATTGTTAGAATCTGATTCTACTGGCCCAAAAGAAATACCTCAGCCATAAATTGCTGAGGTGGTATAAATTGGAGTTTTGGAGCCATTTTAATGCTTGGAAATTTGTTCAGGAGTTCTCTGACTTCTATGGGGTGGCAGGGGAAAGGTTTAAGACAGTGCATAATATGGAATCTTTTGGTTGTCTGCAGAAACATGCCAAGGGACAGGATCTGCTAAGAAAAGTATGTGAACATCTCAATCTTTTGGAAGAAGACTACTTTGGACTCGCCGTATGGGATTCTCCAACTGCCAAGGTAAGCAAATGCTTGTTGAATTACAAGCCACAACCAATGGTTAACTTTGTCCTCATTTGAACAATTGGTCAAGAAAATCTATAAATGTCCTAAATTGGAGGTGTTGCAGACATGGCCATGTCATCCAGCCTTTGGGGTTTTTGAAGGGCCTAAGACTTCAGGGATGGGCCCATGGCTTAATTCCTTGTCCCACTGGGAGCACATTTCAGGGTGGTAGGCCAGTGATGGCTGTGTCAACCCTGCTGCCACTTACCTTGCTACTCGACATAGGTCTGGATCTGGCCTGCAAGGTGCTCTATCATCAAGGGACCAAATGAGTTTAATGCTTCTAAACTAAAAATAATTAGTTTTTTTTTTCCCAAAAATCATAAGGAAGGACTATACTAAGTGCTGACAAACTGCATTTTAAGGGGTAATGGTTGAGAGTAAAACAGAATAATCTTCTATCAAATAGTGCAATGTGGGCTTTGCTAATGGTGGAAACAAAGCAAATGGGGTAAAATGTATTTTAATGAAACCACATGCAGAAATAGCTTATATTCTGGTCCTTGATAAAAATACTGTTGTTGACTTGTAAAGCTACAACAGAGGACCTGAAAGTCCCAGCTGTTCAGGAATACCAGGGAAAACAGGTTTTTCTTTCCATCAAAAAACCCCCCAACAAATGTGTTATGGTGAATGTAATGGATAAAGCAAGGGAGTAAAGATCTAAGCTATGGAAGCAGACCATGAACCCTGAAGGATTTGGGGGAGGAGTTCTCCCTGATGAGTGAGTTCCATGTATTTATTGAAGATGGTATGCTGAGCAACAACCAGCAGTAAAAATTGGTTGTATTTTACAGATAAATAAGCCTATAGGATTTGACTGTGCATTTAAAAGTCAGGAATATGTACAATGGGTTCTCATTCTGTCTCCAAAGATGCCTCTGTTTTTAGTTCCTCCCCATTAATGATTCTTCTGTCACTGCCATAACTAGTAATTAGGGATTTAACCTCAGGCTTGTTTTATTTTACTCTGCCTGGGCAATCTCCTTGTCTAGCATCCTGGATATTCTTCTAATGTATGTCTGAATGAACTGGTCAATTGGTATATGAATGGCAACAACTTATTCCCTGAGCTCTACTGTTTTGCTGCACCATGCTAGCTGCTTCAGCTGTATGGGGAAGATAAAAAGGAAGAGCTGTAAGTGGTTCAAGATTTAATTCCTTTGTGTATTCACCGCAGAAGAGTCTCTGGAAACCCCCCCTGTCAAGTTGCACATGTAAATTCCACACCTGCTGTGTGCATCAATGAGGGGAAAGAGTTTAGAAAATGTGTAGAGGTATCGTTAGGCTGTGGGGTATACCTGATTTCTGCAGAAACCAGACATGAAAAATATGTATGGATGAAAACAGACAGTTACTTGATTCAAAGTGTGGAAAGTGTTGCTCTTTTTTGAGGACTTTTCAGAATGGGAAAACATATCATAGCAGAGTGGCAGAAATTTCTTCAGCCTTTTTGTAAGGTCTGGTAAGAGGTAATTCAGGATTAATGTTTCAGGCTGCAGCTTGTCTTTGACAGAAGAGAGAGAAAATACCAGAAGTGTGCAATTTTAAGAAATAGGTTACTTTCAGTGCGTTTGCTGAGTAGAAAAGACGTTTTTCATACTGAAACTTATGCAATGTAATTCTCCTATTGGCACTTTAACATCCTGTGTCTCCTTTTAATAACATTTCTGTCAGGCACTCTGGGTTAACTGCAACTTTATTTGGGCAAAAACTCAGTCCCTCGATGTGTTGAATTCAGATCAGTGGCTGACTTCAGCACTGAACCCAAGACCTATTGTAACTTAATATTCTGACTACCTGTTTGTTACATATAATGCAGTTGCTTACGATGAGCAGGGTTATTATGGTGGGAAGAAGCAGCTAAATCATTAGAAAATAATATCTGTAAATTTTCTTATGGGTAATGAAGTGTAGCTATTCATATCAGCTGATGCCTGGGCTTGGTCTTCATTGATTTTAATGTACTTCCTTGTATTTGCAGTGTGATTTTCCACCCCCCCCCCCTCTTTCCAGTTATGCGGTATGAGCTGTTTCATTCCATATTTGTTAAGTGGAATCTACTGTGTGCAAAGAATTTCATAAGAGATCTCCAGGACAAAAACATCAGGCTGTTCATGCTAAGACTTTTCACTATTGCATTTTCGTGTTGGAGAAACATATATCTGGCAATTATCTAACCTTGTTACTCTCAAGAACTGACAGATGGAGTGCCTTTTTGTATCTGTCACTTGAGTCAAGGAGGCTTCCTGAGGCTTGGGACAGGAGGACTGGAGGAATACTAATTTCACTGCCTTCAGTAAAAAAAAAAAAAAGCAAAATTATGCATATGCGTACTTTTTCCATTTGAAGTCAAAGTATGAGGTTGAGGTTTTAATTTCTTAATGATTGCAGCAAGCCAAGGAAACACCCTGAGTAGCAAACTTCTGAGTCACAGATATTTATTGTCACTTAAAACAAAGATTGACATAGTTAAACAGATGCTGAAGTTTTAATCCTGGTCTGAAATAATCTATTCCTGTTCACAACCCCCATTTGCTTTTTTGGAAAGTTGCCTTGTATACGTTTTGTCTTATTGGAAAGAAAACTGCCAAGCATGAAATTCCTTCCCTGCCCTTCAGTATTCTTTGAGTGGGGGGGAGCTGCCACTTCATTGTTTTGTTTTATCAGCTGAAAGTGTTCTTAATTCAAGGCCCCACCAAGTCGACTTCTGAACCTCCTTCAAAAATATGGCAAGGGCATGAAGTGTGTAAAATAAATGTAGGCAAAATATTATACCTCGATAGTCCTACCTTTTTACTTTGGAAATAAACTAACCATGCCCCCAAAGAAGAGCATTTTCCCACACTGGAAAATCACATCGTAAAAGTGAATAGAGGGACTGTTAAGCACTGAAGGAGTGTGCACTAGAGTTTATACTAGTCTGAAAGAGAGAATTGTTTTTTACTGATTCATGACACAGCATTGGATAAAAGTATCATTAATTACTGAACTCTTCATTGTCTATTGGATTAGGCAGACAGGATGCATTTCGTGAATGCATGACTGCGCTGGGGCTGTGTTTGGGTCGACCTAACTGGCCCTTTTCTCCCTGGGGTAACTGAACATTGGTAGCATCAGCACTTAGACAAAAAGCTGCTCCATTTACTACACAGTATGTCTGGTTTATGCACCTTTCTGCTTGCATATCAGTACTACTTTTACAGGTTGGAAGGGGTAGAGTGCATATTTAACACATTTAATTTAAACCTAACTACAGTTGTACCAGTAACTTATTAAGCTAAACACCCTTTAGGTTAAGATGAGCTCAGAAGGCTCAGCGGGTTAAGCATACTAGTCTTTCACCTCAGAAGACCTAGGCTTTTAAATCCTGCTTAGTTCACATGAAAATGAATTCAGTAGTCTCATTCTAGCCCCTAGAGGAAAACTATAAATATTGCATTGCCTCCATACATCATGGCAAAAGTTGAGGGCTTCTGTTAAAGAGAAATTCAGGACTGAAGTGCTGAAAGGGCTTTGATCAGACATTGGCAGGACTGATGGCATCAGTTTTACCCCTTCCTAGCCTCTCTTCCCAAAAAGCAAACTAATTTCAGGCAACTAGAAAAACTGGGATTTTTTTTCTTAATACATGTGTAATCTCTTACAGTCCTTGAAAACTTCAACCATTATTTTTGAACATTTCACCAATGCTTTTCCCTTCTATGAGTCCTACACTTTTTATGCTATAATCAGATTTTCATAAGTAGTTCAGTGAGTGATATGTCAGGAAATTATACTTCATGACTGTGCATCAGAGCATATCTTCATAAGGTGAAAATTGCAGTATTCTGCACCTCTAGGTCCACAGAGAGAGAGCGCTTCCCTTGGAAGATACTGTTTTCATGTTCAAGACCATGGTAAGATTTCAAATGAATGGAGCTTTGGGTGTAGTAGTTTTATTGTCCTTTCAATCTCAATTCATCTTGTATGCAGTGTACATGCACTAGCTTGTCCAACTGGGACAAAAATCGTGGATATGAATTCTGTTACTGCCCTTCATTCCATCCTTTCCACTTTGAAGCAATTGTAGAAAATGGTGTGATTATAACATCAGACATGAATTTGAGCCAGTAGGCTGGAGTGAGTATGCTGAAAAAATGGAGGATATCGTGGCTGTATGAATTGTGTTAGTTATATGGTATGTGCGTGCATTGCAACAGCCAGCTCCATTCATATTGGCAGATGCTTTTTTTTTAAATGCTGTGGTGTTCATATAATACGTGTCAATCTGAATATATATGCTTTTCTGTTCTTACAGACATGGCTGGATCCTGCCAAGGAGATAAAAAAACAGGTTCATGGTAAGTGGATTGAGTTAATCTTTTTTTTTTTTTTTTTTTTGTTCGGTTTTGTTTTCCTTCCCACTGTAGATATTTATAGACTTGGCACATAACCTAGAGAACCCCTGAGGACTAGCTAGAGTTCACATAAGAATATTTGGCAGGAACCAGCACCAGTTCAGACAGCACATACTCTCTTGTATTTTACACTTAATGATTTGCGGGTCTTAAGAACAACAGTAGCATTTTTTCACAATGAAGGATCGTGTCCAGTATCTTGTGCCAGTAGGCAGACAAATACTAGACCATCACACTGTAATCCAGAAATAAATAGATCTTTAATCTGACATTATGAAAGTGGGGGGGAACTAATTAAAGATAGTAGAGGACATGGGGAAGGGGCAAAGAAAGTTGCATGCTGTAGCAAGCTTCTTCGAATACTTCTGGACAACTCTGGTATTCAGAAATATTGCAAGTGACTTCAGTGGGGTCAGAATAAATAACTGATGCTGTGAATAACACAACTGGACTGTGAAGTCTACTACTAGAGATGAAGCAGAGTTAATTTAAGTCTAGGTTGAGGCCTGCTTTTCTCCGAAGAAAAATGCCAGGAAACTGAAAGAAGTAGATAGTGGTGTTAGTTTAAAGTCAAGCAGGAGGGGAGGGCACCTTAGAGACTAACCTGTAGGGCTATGCGAAGCTTCAGTCCCTGATTTGATTCAGTGGAGATTTGGCCTGATTTGGTGGCTGTATCTCCAAATCCAGATTGAATCAGGCGACCCTTTAATCTCTCCGAATTGAATCGGAACCCTCTGGATTGATTCAGAGAGATTCGGAAAGATTCAGACATAGACGCAGCTTAAATGTTTTTTTCTACATACCTCGAGGTACCAGTTGGCTGATGAATGCTGAGATGCTGGGGCAGATGAAGCATCCCACAGGAGCGCTGGGGGCTCCCCAGTGTGCTTGGCAGCAGACTTGGAACTGGATCAGAAGCAATTTCGGGTCTGCTGGGGAGTGTATGGAGGGGACCCTGTGCCACCTGCTCCATGACTGGTGCCTTCTGGGTCTGAGGGGCGTACCAGGGGTCGTCCTGTGGCCGAGTGGATGGGGGCAGGGTGCCCCCCTGCATGCTCCCCTGTGGACCCAGAAGTGGACCGGAAGTACTTCTAGCCCACTTCCGAGTTTGCTATCAAGCATGCGGGGGCCCTTCCGCGCTCCTGTGGGATGCTCCACCCGCCCCAGTATTACAGCATTCAGAAGCTGCACCTGGTACCTCAAGGTATATAGAAAAAACACTTAAAGCTGTTTTAAATGTATGGCCAAATAGCTGATTTTCTGAATTGGCATTGAATCTTCAGATTTGGATTTGGACAAATCAAATCGGGGAAAGTGATCTGAATCAACAATTTGAATCGCTATTGGATATGGGCCGAATCCAAACCTGAACTGAATACATCCCGGTTTGCGCACCCATACTAACCTGTTCAGAAAGAGAGAAGCTTTGTAGGTGACAGCCTGCTTCATCAGCCCTGTCTTTTGTCTGAAAGCATTGAAAGTAAAATTCTGATCTGTGTTAGGCTTATGGGGAAGAAAGGAGAGGAAGAGGAGAGATTTCAGCATAGCTGTGAACTGAAGACGCTCTTTATATGGTGTGAAAGGAGAAAACCCCATTCGGTTTGATAAAAGAATAGGCCAGGGAAAGTTTTTCTTTTCAATCATCTATTCTGTTTTAGAAGCTACATAAGGAATTGTTTGCTCAGGGCTTTGACTGCTTTTACCTGTGTCATACCAAAGTCAAATGTATGATCCAGTGGGACAAGTGCAAAATCCTGTATACAGCTAACATTAAAGGGAGATCTCTGTCCCATTCATTTGAATAAAGTGTCCAGTTTAAAAGAGTTTTTATGAAAATGGCATGATTAGGATAGTGTTGTTGTAGTGTTATAGCCTTGAATGTCTAGAAAAATGCACAAGGCAAGCATTTTGTGGGTAATATCTTTTATTGGACTGACATAGACAAGTTTTTGGATACCACTGTGCCCTTCCTTGGGTCTTTAGGTGGTGGGGGAGACAAAGCAGGGCTAAAGAGCAGATAGAAAAAGGCTTGAGCAAAACTCCATATGTAAGTAAAATCAGAATATAAGAGGTATTATCAGGTAGCCAATGCATGAGAAATGCAGTAGAAAGGGTAGCTTAAGTAGAAGAGCAAGACCATTCAAGAGGGTGGGGATCAAGTAGATTATAATGGGCCATGAAGTGCATCTGTTTAGTCCCTGAGTCTTAATTTCCAGTAAGTTAACAAATTTTTGCTCCCAAGGCCATCTTTTGAAAGTATTTTGTAAATGTCCCTTGAGTGCAAGGACTGTGAGGTCAGAAAGGGAGTGTGTTTTTTCTGTTAAAAAAAAAAAAAAGAAAAAGTTCTCAGACCTTTGTTCTAGTGTCCCTATCCTTTATCTCTTTTTCTTTGTTTGTTCTGGTGTGTAATTTTTTTCTAGTTCATCCACATATCCTCCATGTGGGCATTTGGTACACTGGTTGAGGTATGCCATGTTCTGGGATAGATGTGTAGGTTCCATGGATTTATGGTAAAGGCAGGGTTTTGTTCCACTACCAGCAGGGAATTTGCTTCTGATGAGGAGCGGGGCAAAATTATGGGGCTTTCTGAATGACAGGAGTGGTGGGGATGCTGGGTTTTTTTCTCTCTTTGCTTAAAATGGGTTGCCCTTTTTACTACAGTTCTCTTCTCTGTTAGTTACTGATAACATCTCCAGCTTTTATTTACATATGGAGTTTTGCACAAGCCTTAATTTTTATCTGCTCTTCAGTTCTGTTGTCTACTTCCTCTCCCTGCCCCTGAGCTGAGGAAAAACACAGTGATACCTGAAAGTTTGTGTTACGTTCCTTCCAATGATACAAATGGTCCAAAAAAAGATATCGCCCAGAAAAATCCTTGCCTCTTGCATGATTAAGATACAGACTCATATCAGGAGATGATTATTTTCACCGTACAGGCCCAATAAGCTTATCTATGTATCTCCCTTATAACAGACAATCACCCAGATTTGCTCTTGAATAATTTGAATATTTCTGGGACCATACAATGGAAATGGCAGGTTTTGTCATTAACTTCATTTACAATGTTGTGTAAAAGACAGTTCTGTAAAAGGAGTGGGGTTTTTTTATGGCTTCCTTTTCTATTTAAGGTTTATTAAATCTCTTAGGAAGTTAAACTGTGAGTTTTGTTTCCTTGATTTTAAATATCATTTTAACCTAATAGGGTATATGGTACAGAATAAAGTAGTTCTATTTTTATTAGTTTTTTTAGAAACTTTAGAAATTACTCCTAGAATATTCTATGCCTCTGCTCTGGTCAATTATCTGAAGGTAAAATTGACTGTCAGCTCCAAGAAAGAAAAAAGGTGTCTTCATTTTAACATATGAAAACATTTTCAGGTACCAAAAGGCATAGTGTTTTTTATTCTCTCTAAAGACAGAGTAATGGTGCAACTAGTTTCAACTTTAGCATGTTACAATCATAATTGTACTGTTATATTAATATGTGCATCAGCATTTGTTATTTTCAATTTTAAAATGTACATATACGCTTCCTTATCATGGTGGGCTGTATTTTTGTATGACTGTTTAGTTTTGTATCTTTACTCACAGTAGTTTGCTAAAATAGTGGTTGATCTTACATTTTAAATACAATTACAATGACTAGAGAAATCAGGAGTAAGTTCTGTTGGAAGGTGCTACCATAAGCTTCATAGCACATCTATATTGAAGCATTTTAGTCTTGCCCTGCAAAACCCTTGCTGTCCTAGCCATGGGTGTGTTTTGAAGAGACTGAGAATTGTACTGAATTTATATGATGTTTGTGCTGTGTGGGCCAAACTCTTATTAGGTAGTTGAAGCCACTAAGCACGCCTCTCCCCAAGGGAGGTTGGAAACTTAGATATTTAGTAGTGAAATATTAACTCATTAACCCACCACTATTTGATCTGTTCATACCTCATTGCTGCCTCCTTTTTTTTTACAGTGGTAATAAAGTGTTTTATGAGGAACAGGTCCTAAAGCAAATGAGTTCAGAATTTAATATTAGCTATGATGTCTTTCACATGAATGATCTTATCATTACTCTGGTCTTTTACCTGCTTTCTTAGGGAAAGCGCTTGAAACCTAAGTTATATAAATGAGGACAAATTGGGGATTTTACCACTGCTACAAAAGCAGTGTTCTTGCAGCCAGTGATCAATTTAGTAGGCATTATTTAAAACATTGCAAATTGCATGTTTTGCTTTACTTGGAAAGCCCAATTAGATAATCAGAACATTCACAGGACTTGAGTATTGTAAAGCTTTTTATTTTTCAAAACTGGTTTGCTTCTAATTACAGGCGGTCCCTGGGACTTCACGTTCAATGTGAAGTTTTATCCACCAGACCCAGCACAACTGACAGAAGATATAACAAGGTAAAGTATATGATAATAGGTATCATTGCCTATTAATTTTGCTAATTGAGTAATTGGCCCAGTAAAGAATGGTGGGAGCTTTTAGAAATCACTAAGAGAGAGCGTACTATTTGAACACTGTAGCTAC
This sequence comes from Caiman crocodilus, assembly GCA_030014935.1. Taxonomy (NCBI): domain Eukaryota; kingdom Metazoa; phylum Chordata; order Crocodylia; family Alligatoridae; genus Caiman; species Caiman crocodilus. The sequence goes on from JAGPOW010003022.1 coordinate 5,081,967, forward strand.
AAGTGGAGATCCAGTTGTGGCATTCTTCCTTTGTTGTTGATGTTCATTCTGCGCTGAAGACTACATGAGCAAGGCTAGTTAAATGTTGTAGTGGAACATGTATAAGCAAAACATACACACTTGTTAAAGTCTGGAACAAAGTCTGGTTGTAGTGGTCAGATGTATCCTCTGCTCTATTTGGAGGGAGGTGCCTTTTGCCTCATGAGCCTTTATTCAGGTTACTACAGCTGTGGTCTTTATCCTTTGTCTGAAGGGTGCACACTAACTTTTTTTTATTCCTTGCAAGCTAAAACCAGCAAAGCTCCATATCAGTCAACACTTAACCGTGGCCGCCACCTTGCCTTTGGGAGCTTGAGCTCAGAAAAGCTAAGAGGTTTTTGTTTTCCATGCCTTCTGTGGTAAATCATATTTTCTTTTTCTGTAGGTATTATTTGTGTCTTCAGCTTAGACAAGACATTGTGACAGGGCGGTTGCCGTGTTCCTTTGCAACGTTGGCCCTGCTGGGTTCTTATACAGTCCAGTCTGAGCTGGGGGATTATGATCCAGAGCTACATAATGCAGATTATGCCAGTGAGTTTAAACTGGCCCAAAACCAGACAAAAGAACTTGAAGACAAAGTTATGGAACTACATAAAACATACAGGTGAGTGCTGGCATTAGAGGAATTTGTCTAGGCACAAGAGGAAAAGGAATAATTAAGAGAAACGGCTGTTTCCGTATCTTTCCCAAGTTTTCTGTCTTTAGTATCCTCTTATACCATAAGTCTCACCTATGAACCTGAAATGGAACAGCAGTAAAAGAAAGATTTTATTTAGTAGATGAGTTTTGAGTTAGCAGAGAAAATCCAGCTGTTTTAAAAAAGAAAGGGCTCATGTGAAGGAATCGGAAAGTTCCAATAAAAGTTCTTCCAGAGCCTGTAACCCACTTCTTCATACCAGTAGTAGGACAGTGTCCAAAGGAGTTGGAATGAAAGTTTGTATTACTGTAAATATAGCAACTAGATGACCAGCCCAGGACTTCCCACAGAAATGACTTGCTCACAAAGAGTGTGGTTGCCTTTACTGCTATTTTAACTTGCCTGCACTTCCGTTTTGTCAGTTTATGCATGTGTCATAATCCTAGAATGTAAACTTTTGTGGACAGTGGCTGTCTAGTAGGGGCTACCTCAGCTATTGAGTTGTAGAAGAATTCTTGAAAATATTAGTGAGATAAAGATATTCTTGAGCATCTCATTTAACCAAAGGCTGTGGGATAAAGCTTGCTCACCCACTCTCACTCTTGTTCGGTCTATGTCTTCACCCACACTAGGTAAAGAGACTGTTTTGGAAGAGCTCAGTAAAATTAAAAATGTATTTTTTAAAAGCGGCACTTGTGGGGTCTGTATCTGGTATCTCTCTAACAGCAGGAATGAACTTGATTCCATGTGGAACTGCATGGTCTGCTTGCTTTTAACCTTGTCCTTCCTTCCTTATCTCTCTCCTGTTTTATTTATTACTGACTCATATAGTGTCTGCAGTTAGGCTGTAAGCTGATTGTGGGAGGGACCTTATCTTTCCATGTGTGCATTAAGTGTCTAGCTGCATATTGTAGCCTAGATTCTTTTGGGGTCCTCTGGCATTTCTGTGTTACAAGTCATAGCCAATATTATACAACACTCACAGCATTTCAAGTACATGTGTGAGATCTGTTAATAATAGTGAGGTGCATGTAATTTCTCAATCTTGCTGCTTTTTTTGCCATTACCCTGATTTGCGGTAGGTAGGTCTTGTAAGTAGTATTGGTAGAATTTATGGGGCACCAGAGCTGTTCTTGGCAATGTATTGACCTGGGAGTTCATGATCTAATTGCATAGACAAAGCTAGATCATCACATCTTAGCCCGGGATAAGGATCTCTTAGAACAGAGCAATATTTATTTTTGTATGTGTAAGAGTACATCCAGCTGAGACTGGGTAATATTATTAAAGGAAGCAAACTTCTTCATACAGTCAATATCTGTGAAAAAGCACCTCTGATACCACACTAGAAGATTACGAAAACAAAGCCAAGCCTTTGCTCTTTTATACACATGTATAGTAATATTCAGTTACATTGAGATTTGTGTTTTAAGTGCTAAGAGAGTAGTGTCATGAAGTCCCAATCATTTTGGTATATAGTTTTCATACCATCCAAAGAGGGCATGAGGGGATGATTCTATGTCCTGGTCTGAGTCTTAAGCCTATAACCTTCTGACCTGACAAAAGCTGCCAGCTGTGTCACATAAATGACTACAGAAAAGCAAAGTGAAACTTTCTCCAGGGCAAATATAAACTAATGATATTAGTAATTGTAGCCTGCATTGGTGGATTTTTTTGGTCTCTGGGTGATATCAAAGCTATAATTAACACGTTAAATTCAGACTCTTGATTGAGTATTTTAAATTGATTTCCTCCCTGTGTGTAATGAAGGGGAGAGGAAGTGAGAAATATAAGCTTGTCAGTAGCTCAATACTTCAGGACCAGAAGTCAAAGGGCATTGTCCTTGATAGAGCATGCAGCTAACATTGCTGAGTGATTTATATGACCGCTGTATTCCATTAAAACAAAATAGCCAATTCATATGAACCCCCCCATCAAATTCATTAAATGAGACCAGAAATAACATGCATCTTTAAATGTGCTGAATTATAAAGACTTCCCCTTGCACAGATGAATATGTTAATTTCTGAATATCGTTCTATGAACTTTGAACATCAGATGGCTTTAAGTAAAAATTTCAATGTTAAACATGGTCTTGTGACCATGTTTATTCGAACGTTGCAGTCTTTGTTTATGAGGGAAGTTGTGGCCTGGTTTTTCCATTTAAAGGATTAGAGCTACAATATTAAATTTTCTTTTGGTCAGTGCACCCTAGGGTTGATATTTTTATGTAAAGTGTTTGTAAGCAGTGAGCAAAATGAAACACACATAAATTAACTGTTCCAGTGCAGCATTTGCACAGATTTGGCACAATAGAAGCCTATTAGCAAGAACTTCAATAACATTGAAAATGGCCCTATTATCAGGATGTTTCTGTTAGCCAAAGTTGCATTGTATTGCCTCTCCTGTGGACAGGACGCCATCTGTTCCCGGAAAATGTCTCATTCATCTAGGCTGTTCCTAATAGGAGACTCCTATTAAGTGATTTCAGCTGCCCTTCCATTTAATTCTCAAAACAACAGCTGGATTCTAAAATGTATTGAGGTAAAGCGGTTAAGAGGATTCTGCAGTTCACTCTATGCCTTCACAAAACTTAATATGTTCATTTTTTTTTCCAAGAGAGATTTTCTTGGGGAATCAGTGCTGAGATGGGTAGATATCGCTGCTTTGACATCTGTGTTCCCCTTCATAAGCATAAATAATGAAACATCTTCATAAAAATTAGATCCAAAGGACAACAAGTGTGAGAGATTCTTCTGTTGGCATAACTTGTCTCCTGACTTTAGGAGAATGCAGCAAGCAAGAGCCCAACAACTAATTGGCTTTAAAGTAAGCGATTACTTTAAAAATCAGTCTTTGTTGTCAGTAATACTGAGACTGTTGTCTATCTTTCTCCAGATCCATGACTCCAGCACAAGCAGACCTGGAATTTCTTGAGAATGCAAAAAAGCTGTCAATGTATGGAGTTGATCTTCACGAAGCCAAGGTAAGAATTAACATTTATTTCTGTAGTGTTCTGTTTTCTTTGTAGTGGGTGTCACTTGGGCCATAAAATTCTTGCTAAAAGATTTAGGCAGGCAGCCAGCTAGTTGTCATTTATAGAAATGTAAATGAACGATAGATATTGCTTGTGTGCATGATTGCAAACATTGCAGAAGAAGCGATTCTTCCAGCTTTGCTTGTTATGTATATACTGTAGGAAGCTCATTACAAACCTATTGAAGTAGATAGGTCTTTGGTTTGAAGAACCTACTAAGATGTTATGATCCTGCAAAGTAAGGTATTCACAGAAGTCAGAGGCATGCAATATAAACCATGAGAGATCAGAGAGCATTTTGAGAAAAGGAGGAGAATGTAAGGACAGATATGAAGAAAAAATGTTGGCCTTGGGCACATGGAAAGCTGGAGGTTGTTCTGACCATGAGGGTTGGAGACTAATTCAACAAACAAACAGACAAAAGTAGTAGTTTTAGCGGACAAATATTGTGTGATAAATTGTTGAGGCTTGTAACTCCAACACAGTTATATGTTTGAATCTTTATTTGCTTTCTTAGGATTTGGAGGGAGTAGACATCATTTTAGGAGTCTGTTCCAGTGGCCTTCTTGTCTACAAAGATAAACTGAGAATCAACCGCTTCCCTTGGCCCAAAGTTCTGAAGATTTCCTACAAACGCAGCAGCTTTTTTATTAAGATTCGGCCAGGGGAGGTATAGCTCGAGCTTTTTTTTTTCTTTCTTTCTTTCTTCCACTTGTTATCTATAAGAACATGATTGAATTGGTTTTAGTTTTACCAAAAGAATAGAAAAGTATTGTGAGTAAAGTTAGTTCTGTTCCTCAGTGTAACGTAGAACAATTATGGTTTTCATTTTAACTAGTATTTTTATTTACTTTTTCAGCATTGTGATAGCTTGGCTATACTGTAAAGCCAGTGGACCTGTTTAAGGCTATAAAATATTATTTGAATTTTAAATTGTATGGTATGTAGTGCCACCTACTTGCAGAGTATGGTACGCTGGAGTTAATGTTTTCTAATCAGCACAGTTTGCCCAAACAAGCTAAGTACATGTTGGCTGGGGAATGGCTTTCCTATCTCATGATGATTTTCATGGTTTAAAAAAAGATGCTTTCCTAGTCAGAACCAGGATAAATCAAAGATCTGTTGAATATTGTTCACAGAAAAAGGCACGTCACTTTCACAGACTCCAAAAATAGCTACTACGGTTTTGGGTATGGGGGGGGCAGGCGGGGGTAGGGAAATTGCCCCCGCGCGCCCCACTTTTTTGGCCATGCTGCGAATTTTTTTTTTTTTTTTTTTTTTTTTTTTGATGGAACAGTTTTTATTTTGGGAGGGGTTTGTTGGGAAATTCCCAGTTATCTTAGTGCTTGTCAGATCCTTGTTGTTGGATCTGTAAATCATATGTACTCATATGTTTCTATAATCCAAATAAAGCAAGACATTTTGATCCTTCTGATGTTATTTTGAAACGTAACTTCGAAGTGACAGGGAATGGTTTTGCAGACAGACTACTTTTTATCTTCACAAAAAGCAAGTTAGATGTGCATTTCGCTAGACCTCAGATGACCACTGACCTTCAGAATATTGTACCGTTATAGACTAAAATAAGTAGGTAGCAACATTTTTGATTCTGGGCCAAGTTGTGTTCTTCTATGTGTGGGGGGATGTGTGTGGATATCTTTCCTGAATAGAAAGAGGAACATGGGTCTTTGCAGCAGTTCCCCTTTCTTCCTCCCTTATTCCTGCCTCTCATCAATATAGCATAGACAGAAAAGGAACAAGTCCATGATGGACAAAATGATGGACAAAATCCCCTAGACATGATACCCATCATAAGCTATGCGTCATCTCTTTAGCCTTCTCTTATGAAAATCCCTCTTTAGAAGGGATCCTGAAGCTTTAATGCATAGGATGGGGGTAGTGTCACAGCTGCTGCAGAAGTCAGCTCCATGTAGATGGGTTTGTTCCCTTTTTACAGGTCTTTTTTCATCTTAGGCCCCCAGAAGTTGTTAATATAATTCCATATTTGGGATTAGAAGGATTTTATCCCCAGTTCCAAAAATGGTGCTTCCTGCCATACCAGATGTGCATGCTAGGATGTGTCATTTTGGGCATCGGGGATAAAATGTATCTGATTTCCAATGATTCAACTGCAGGGGTGAACTCAACATTGAGATCTGGTCCCTGATGCTAGGCTCCTCACCTCCAGCAACTTGAAAGGCACACCATGCAGCCCAGATTGGGAAAATCAATTTCCCCATGCTGGCCTAGAATCTTGCTTTTTTAAGTTCCTGAGCAGTTGTGAGCCCAACGTTGAGGAGAGGTTCCTAAGGGTGGGGTTCATGTGCCACAGGAGCTTAAAAGTAGGTGTGTAGCCCAGCTGCATGTGCTGCCCTTTGAGCATGCTGCTGGCTCCCTGCAGCCTGCTGTATTCAAAGGATGTATATGCAGCTGGTCTGCACTTGCCACTCCTGGATGCCTGCATGGTACATGTTCAAAATATAGCGCAATACAGGCCAACCTCATGGAACACTCTTGTGGCTGGCTTAGCATTTTATGGTGTCTTAAATAGCTTGTATGTGTGGCCTGTTGCAATCTATTGTGTAAGTAATGTGTTATTTGTATGATAAATATAACATCCACCAAAGGCCTTAGGATATTTACTGGCCTTGTGGATGGTTCCTGCCTCGGTGGGTTTATTTGGGTATGTTCCACACAGGTTCTATGCAGGTGATCTTCTCCATATATTAGCCATTGCTATAATTAAATATTCTGTTTTACTGTTTTCCCTAGCAGGAACAATATGAAAGTACTATTGGGTTTAAACTGCCTAGTTATCGGGCAGCTAAGAAGCTGTGGAAAGTCTGTGTTGAGCATCACACATTTTTCAGGTATTCTTTCCTTAAACTGTATGTCTCCTTTTTATCAAATATGAGATCTTCTCTAAAGCAATACTGATTTTAAGTTTTCTGCATCTGTAATTCCTTTGCAAGTGAATGCTGTGTGTGTCTCTCCTTCAGACAAGGTTCCTTAGGTGAATCTGGGATCTTTTATTAGACCAACCCAAATAGTTGGAGAATAATTATTAAGCAAGCTTTCGGGTTCAAAAACCCTTGACCGAATTCTTAACTGGCATATTGATTATGAATTTTATTGGGTATTTTTTCACATCTTGTTTGATTCCTGTCCCTAAACATGGTTTCATTCAAATAAGAGATTCTTCAGCAAAATAGAGACTAAAGTTGGGGAAAAAAAACCTGGAGGAGTATAGGTCCATGCTTGTATTGAACATAGCAATTCTTACAGCAGCATTTTGAATGATTTTATATTAGTATGTGATCTTATGAACTGACACTTTCAATGGGGATTGACATAACTGAGGAGCGAAAATGAGTAAAAGGAAATTAAATTAATAATAGCACTAACCTTCTTAACTGAAAACTTCATATTGAAATAGTCTTAAGCATAGTGGTGCCATTGATTTTTATATTATGTTAATAGACCACGTAGAAAGGTACATTGTTCTGCTCCCCAGATTTCTTTTTACTTCTACTTTATGTATTACGAGTTCCTTGAGTTTGAAGATACAAGTTTAATGTATGTGTATGTCTTTTCAGGCTAACTTCTACTGAAGCCATTCCCAAGAGCAGGTTTCTGGCGCTGGGATCTAAATTCCGTTACAGTGGACGAACACAGGCCCAGACAAGACAGGCTAGCGCCTTGATTGATAGACCCGCACCACAGTTTGAACGAACAGCAAGCAAGCGAGCATCCAGAAGCCTTGATGGAGGTTAGTGACTAATATATTTTTCCACTTGTCACATTGCCATGAATGAAATCAATCTAGTAGGTTTCAGTAGAAAATCACTCTGTAAGGTGAGAATTTGTACTCATTTGGTCTAAGGAAGAGAAGCTGATCTGAAGAATCTAAAACTGAGATATACTATGAAAAAACGTTTCAGGAAATTTAATTCTAGTAAGGCACAGTGCATTTGCCTAATATGGGCAGTCCTGATTCAAAATTCACGGGCTGATAGAAATTTTGTTTTCATTCTGAAGTTTACAAAACTTAAACTAATAAATGTATTTGGCACTACTTGGGACTTACAAATGAGAGACCTTAAAAAGAATTTTGTCAGTTTAAATTGCTGTTCGACACTGATGCTGTTCCTAAAATTTGAGGGAAGGTCTTTAAATAGTCATTATGAAAATGTTTTGTAATATGCTGTAACAGCACCCTTTTCCCCATCATTGTGTGTGTTTAAAGAAATAACTTGGCTATGAGAATACCCAAAGATGCAAAAACTTCCTCAAAAACAGTTCCAGTTTGTCCCGTTGCCATGCAAAACCAAAAGGAAAACAACACGTTTAGCCTTCTATGTAGCCTATACAAACCACTAGGACAAATCTTGCCTTGTTCTACATCTGGCATTCCAGTGGTGATAATTGATTTTGTGCTCCTACTAAGTTTTGACACTTCTTCAGTAGCAGATGGAGTGACAAATCATTTGAAGTCTGTGGCCACTTGGTGTAGTGCAAGACGAGTTAGACTTGAATGTCAGATGTTGAAAAACGTAAAACAGCTAAATACATCGCTTCTGTCCAGTTGAAGTCTTCAGCCTTTTCCTATGCACCATGTAGGTAGCTTGTTAACATATTCACAATTTCTTCAGCTAAACGTACGACCCAAAAAATTGAATTCAGACCTGTAGAGGAGGAGAAGCAGGAGGAGGTGGTGATGGTTGAGGTTCCAGAATCAAAACCTGTGGAACAATTCCAAGAAAAGCCAGGTATAGCTGTGGTGGCTATGACTGCAGTGCCTTTCCTGTCCTTTCCCTACTGAGATGCCTTTACATGCTTCTTCTTGACAGCCCTGAAACATTTTATGAACTCTTGCAGCTTTCCTTTTTTCATTTCTTTGCAAGATGAGTTTTTACAGCTAGCCAGCAGACAGGCTAGGATAGTATATGTCCTTAAATGTTGAGAGATGTTGCAGTAAAATTGTCTAATTACCCTTTGTTAGACAGAAATTTTACTTTGAGGGGAAGATCAATGTAATTGTTTCAAATATTTTTCTTTACATGTGTGTAGTTTTATAAATGCCATCTTTTTAGCTTGTTTTCACAGTGAAGTGAAGTTTGGATACTTATAAATTTGTGCATCTTGTAGTACTAATATGTGTGTTGACTACTACTATCCTGCTCTCCCATCCCAATTTACTTTAACCCTCTAATATTGCAGCCCTCACTTTTCTGATCAAAATTATATAGAATTGATTTATCAATACCTTTTCTAAGCTGGGGAGCATGATGCAAGCCAGATTTCTTCACCCTCTTCCACGTGTTCTTTGTACCTAACATTGCAAGCTCCTGAAGAATGGAATACCGATATAAATCACAAAGCATTGCAGATGACTAGCAGCTAAGACACCAGGGACAACTATTGGTGCACAAGTCTGACTTCAGGGTGGTTGGTTGTAGCCATGTTGGTGCAAGGACATAAGCTGACAAAGTTTTTTGGGTAGACTTTGGTACCTTAGTCCTCTGAGCTGGCCCTGCCCTAGGTTAAAGCAGTAATTCTTGGTTCTTTCACCCTGTTGAATGTACTTTTCTGCCCAAGCCCTCTCATGAGGCTCTTTTACACCTTTTTGTTACCACTGAAATCCTGTGTAATGATACAGCATGCTGCTAGAACTGGTGTTAGGACTACTATGGTATGTAAACACAATACAGAACTATATCAAATATGTAGCAGCTTAGGAGACGCAATTGTAGTGTTTGGCTGTTTTCAGATGTAGCCATTGGTGTCCTTCATTTTGTCATTAATGACTGATGCATTTCCCTGCAGTCCTCCAGGTGGTATATTAATGTATGCAAAACTTTTTGTAGCCAAACATACATTTGAAATTTTTGAAATGAAACCCATTGCAGAAGAAGAGGAGGAAGAGAGATTGGAGGTGCTTAAATTTCCTGTTTCAGAAGTAAAAATAATAGAACCATTCCAGAAACGGCCAGGTACAGCTGTGGTGGTTTTTTATACTAGTGTGGCTAACATTACCTGCTGTGGTATTCAACATATTGGCACAGCTTTCGTTATGTATAAGGAGTGCTGTGAACTTCTGAAGCTTCATAGAAAATTACTTGTGTTTTTGAAGTGGTATTAACTCCATTTAAATCCGAGTAAACTTTGCAAGTACCCTGGATTCTATTTTGCCATATCAGGCACACTTAGTGATTAGACCACTTTAATGAGGTGAAGATCCTCTATAAAAATAGGCAAAATATCTGACAGCAATGATTTAGCAGTTCTCTTTGTTACATCTACTGTTAGAACTAATAGCAGCCTTCACAAGGGTAGCACCTTCTTAAAATGCTCCACTGTTGTCCACTTTCATAACGATAATTCCCAGGAAGCCTAATAGGAAGGTACCTGTTTTCAAGTTATACTTTTAAGCCAGCAGCATTTGTCTTGCAGTACAGTTTGTGGAGGTAGATTGTGGCCTCTTCTTTCCATCACACAATACTTGTTCATTGCAGATCCTGCTTCTTATGAAGTCATATGTTCCTTCCAAGACAGTTCACTGCTTTAGATAAGACCAATGGAGTTTTGATGACTTACTGGTAATAATAGAAGTTGGGAGGCTAAAATCTTGGGGGAAAATAATTAAAATATCATGTTCTGGAATGTCAGAGAAAAGTACAGCCCTATATTATACCAGGGACTGGTAACATTTTTTGGCAGGGGTCAGAGTAACCCAGCTGGGGTCTGAGGTGAGCAAGGTCCTAGTCCTTGCCATCTCAGGTATTTCTCTCTGCTGCCCAGCTGCAAAAAGCTCCCCCTCCACCAAATGCTGCCCAAGCCTTAGCTCCATAGGTCAGATCCAAAGGCTCTGTTGGCCAGATGCAACCCATGGACTGTAGGCTGCCAGTCCCTGTACTGTATTATACAACTGTATTATTAACAGTATTCCTGTTGCAGCATGGCAAGCTTAACTTCAGTCTTGTACTTGCCGACTGCTTAGCTCTTTGTCCCAGACAGATGATCCAAGGTTCTCTGTGTTATCAGAGCTGCTCCTTCCCGTTTGTAAGGAAAACATCTCTCTCCATCCATGAGCCAGTCTTTCTTTTCAAAGTAGCCATTTTCTCAACTCTTTTGTTAATCTAGCACACATGCTTCTGTGGTCCACAGTAGTAGTGTCATACATCTAAAATTTCACTTGCATGGTATTAGCCAAGCATAATGTTTCTTCACGCATTTCTTGGTGCATGGACCATGAGCATATTACCTCTCAGACACTTAAGTACACACAATTAATTGTACAGGTCACTGAACTGTTTTCTGTAGCTAACCACTCAAATAATTTGAACGCTGCTTCATCATCCTGGATGGATCTACACATGCATATTAAGGTGAAGCATTAAACTTTGGTACATATCGTGCCAGAGTTTATTGCTCCTTGGTACCACATTTGCACGTGCACCTAGGACCACAGCACATTGAGCCGGGTCAGAGCAGCTGCAGCTGGCAGGGGGCCCAGGGATCAGCCTGCCATCCCAGGGCTGCTCTGACTTGGCTCCATGTACTGCAAAGGGATTGGCTGTGGCATGAGGGTGCTTCAGTGTGGGTCTAGATGGCAGGCAGCTCCTGCACTGAAGCATCCTTGTGCCCCAGCCAGCTGGGTCAGTGTCTACACGTGCATTGTTGCGCATGAAAAAACCCTTCAGCAGGATAGTACTGCAGAGTTCATTAGTTTTCTGTGGCTTAATAGAGTTGCACATGTAGACACCAAGACATTTATTTCGGAGCTGATTGGGCAACTTTGCCGTAAATGTCTTGCGTAGATGCCCCCCGTTTGTTTTGGATATAAAGGATTCATTTATTAATTTGAAGCATAGGTAAATCCATTTTAGATAGTGTAACCAATAAAGTCAAGTGATTAAAATAATCATTAATTTAGAAAGTAATCGGTATCTATGCAACAGAATTAATCAGAACCTTTGATGTTCTCAAGCATCATAACTTTATGGACTGATATTTAAATCCATGAAGAGACATGGTTCTTGCAAGTTAACTCCTGGTACCCTTTTTCATGACATTTTTTTGTGGCGGCATTTTAATGTATGCCTAACTTTTTTAGCTGCAAGTGTTCTTGAAAGTATTGAGATAAGCCTCATAGAAGAAGAGGAGAAGGAAGAAGAGAAAATTTTGATGAACAAAGATCTAAAACCAGAACCCAAATTTTTGGAACCAGTCCAAAAGGAGCCAGGTACAGCTGTGATGGCTTCTCCCACCTGTGTGGTTAACATCATTTTAAGTGTGAATTTGTGGTCTGTCATTTGCCACAGACAGATTCTCCAATGTTCATTACCACTTCTGTGGCAACAGCACTAAAAGAGGTTGTGTGCTATGGATGCCAGAATAGTCAAGCTCAATACAATGCACTGCTTTTTTGAAGTATGGGAGAATTGTTCTTAGAAAAGTGACCTAACTTGAGAACTTAGGCAGAAGTCTGAAAATTTTGGTAAGCCTTGGTAATTACGAGTTTGTGCTCTCGTGAATGTATGTTTAATTCCTGATGAGGGAGCTTGTTTTGCATACTTCTTGCATTTTTATGTTGATATAGTATGTACTTGACCAGGGTAAGTACTATACTTCTGAACAGTTTATCTTTTTTACATAAGAAAAAGCAATTAATATCTTTTGAGACAGAGGCAAAATGTGGAATTTGGGAAGAGTGAAAAAATATGGAATCTGATTGTTAAATCTGAAAATTTTTCATGTCTATGGGGTTGGATGGGCTGTCATAAAAATATTAGCTGGGATAAGTTCTCAGTGCCTTTTTTCTTACCTAAAGAAGTAGGGGTGCACCGATAGAGAGTTTTTGGGCCGATATGGATGACCAGTTTTTAATGAGCCATATTGGCTGATGCTGATCTGATTCCTGCTATGCAGCCAGGCAGCATGGAGAGTAGCATCTGGCCGGTAAGTCTGTTGTGGGGAAAGGAGTGAGGGCAGGCTGCTGTGCATAGGGCAAGGATAGGCTGCTGTGCATAGGGCGAGGATGGGCTGCTGTTGCAGGCTGGGGCTGGGGGCAGTGCCAGGCTCTTCTCAGCTACAGGGCCGGGAGGTGGGGAAGGGGTTGACTGCAGCCACCCCAAAATTTGCTGTAGACCCCCTCCCAGCACTGCCACTTCCTGCCTCAAGCCCAGTTCAACCTACCCACACTGGGAAGAGCCTGGCATTGCCCCAGCCTGCAATGGCAGCCCACCCTCACCCAGCACACAGATTTGGGGGCACACACCCTCCATGCCCTCCTGGGGTGTGCTCAGTGGAGGGAGCTGCCACCCCCTTCCCCTGGACAAGCCATTTGTGGCTCTCTTGCACCTAGCTCCACTCCCTCACTCACTGCTGGGGCCTTGATCTGCTGCCCCTTCCCTCACAACAGACATACCAATCGGACCCAGCTGCTCTCCATGCTGCCAGGCTGTGCTCCTGGCTGCCTGCATAGTGCACTGTGGCTGCACGCACGTGGCATTTATTTGCAACGTTATCAGCCACATCAGCCAAAAAAAGCAGATTGCCAATACTCTCAATTTTCTGTGCATCGGTGCTGATCCGATATGGGATTAATGTATTGGTGCACCTCTGTAAAGAAGTGCTATATCTTCTCCATACATATGAGCTCATATAAATCTGAATTTATGCCAAATAGTGGAAATAGGTTTAATGGAATAGCTTTAAATATCACCGTTTTGGAAAAATTAAATAAATTATTGCGGAGACAGACGTAGCTTAGTGAATTGGTTTTGACACAAAGGGTCATTTCGTCCATCATCTCTCTATCAGGAGTTGTAGAAACTTGGAATCTCTGATATCAGAAATTGTGTGAAGTGTATGGGAGCAGTAGATTCCTTGCTTAGCTGATGGTTTTTATTGGAAATGTATCCTCGTTTGAAAGACGCTTTTCAAGAATGTTTTGTTTCTGCACCCTCCATTAGTTTGAAAAGGATGAGCATTTTTTCTTAACAGTGCATCTTGTGCCAGGGGAAATCCATCTCAGACACAAAGTGGAAGTTTGCTTTGAAAGCCACCTGGAAGTTATTGCTTGCCCATAAGTGTTTTGGGGAAATATCTGTTTGGTTTGAATTGGTAAAAAACGAAGTGCACAAATCTACAGATAAGTCCTCCCCCGAATTTCTGTGGTCAAGAAACCCCAAGGTTCTACTTGGGGATATCCCAGTGAAGTTAATGAAGGCCAATAGTTACAAATTATTTGTATATGAATGGTTTCATAGTGATGAACTTTGTAGTGATGAATGAAAGGTCCAGAGCCTGACTGCACAGTGTTACAAATAGATTAGTTTTTCTGGTATGGCTGCTTTGCAGAGTGCGAGCTTACTTTTTCTTTCTGTAAAACATCCGTTTAAAAATAGGGAAAATAACCTCACTTTTCCTGCACTAAACGCACAAGCTGCTTTGCTTAATTTTTTTTTTTTTTTTTTTTTTTTGAACTACACTGCTGTAATTTGGGAAGACTTTTTCATGGGGATTTGGGAGACATTTTACATTCTGAACCTTGTCACAACTGTCGTTTTCTTCCCCACTTCAGCAGTAGCAGTGATTACACCTGACCGAAGCCCACGACCCACTTCTGCACCAGCCATTGCTCAGAGCCATGTAGCTGAACCAGCCCCACCAGCTGCATCTGTCTTCAAGGAAATGGAGGTTGTTTCTAAAAAAGAGAAGGAAGCTGCAAAAACTGAAGTCAAACATGAAGAAATGCCATCTGACAAGGCCAAGTTGGAGCCAGCTGAAGTGACCAAGGTGTGTTAATTCCAGATGTTAGCCATCTAGCACTTTTTTGAGATGACCATAGGTTTCTTTTGCTGCTTCTAAAACAGGGCTTTCCAAATGCTTCCTGTCTCCACTCCTGGGGGCAGGGCAGGCTGCTCATGCTGTACACGCTGCAGAGGAGATCCAAACTGCCTAGGCTGTGTACAGAGTGTGGGAAAGTGATGGGAGGTGTCTGTGGTTCATGCTGGGTGGGGTGGGGAAGGTTAGTGGTTTGTGGCCCATGCAGTGTGCGGCCTGGGGATCTGTGACCTGCTTGGTATGTGGCCTCCCCCCCCACTCTCCAGAAATTGGACATCCCCGATACAAAATATTGTCTCCAAAATGGTCTCAAAGAGGTTATGCTACATTTTGAAGGGAATAAGTAGAATGTGTCCCCTTTTGTAGGCAACGAACTGGGAATGGGATCCCTATTAGCCAGTTAACTCTGGTTCTAAAAGAAATTCCTTCCTTGAATTTCAGGATGTCCCAAAAATAGTAGAACATGTACTACAAAAACGCCTCATAACACCGGAGAAGTAGGATGAGCTCCAGGACAAATTGTTATCTGGTGATCACCACAAAAATCACATATTTTACTGAGAACTAAGTTGCACAATTGAATAGTATTTGCGGATGTTAAATTTAGGGATCATTTGTCACTAAACTATATCAGCTATATGCTGGTGTGACTATAGGAGCAGTTCTTCTGAAGTACACGATTTACATTAATATGAGAGAAGAATCTGTTCTAGAGTCTGCCAGTGTTTGTATTGTAAAGTGTTTTAATTAATTTGTTTCCTATAGGGAACTGGTAATGCATTTGTGCCAAGTTTGCATATGGACTAAACTGTTCAGACTTTGGATTTAATATGAAAATGGGACTTAAAAATAATTGGAAAATGTGTAAATACCTGAGAGTATTCTGTATAAAATTTCCGTGCTTAAAAAAAAAAAAAAAAAAGTTAAGGCATGGTCATGTATGATGAGTTACTGTTCTTTTTACAACATTCTGAATATTTTAAAATTTTATTTTGGATTAGGATTTGTATATGAAGTGGTAGAGTGATTTGTTCATTCTTGATCTATATCAAGTTTGCTTTCAGTCACTCCAAATATTTGAGTGTTATTGAGTCATACTTTTTTTTATATGATTTTCCACTGTATGCAGAGGAAGTGTTGCATGGTGGATGCATGGAGCTGTCCTATGGAATGTATTTGAATGAAATAAGCCCAAGAGGCAGAATGAAGAGAAACTGTCCAGTATCTTCCAGCATTATCCAAAAAAACCAAGAAGCCTTAATTTTCAATCTTCAAGAAATAACTGCCATGATGATAAAAGGGTTTTTTTGTTTTTTTTTTAGCTGGAGAAAATTGTGAGAATCGGGAGTTTTAGGGACAAATTCAGCACTCTTATAGACTCATTAGGACATGGTCTGTTCTAGTACATTTCCTTCACTTTTACGTTCCCTCTGCCATTTGTTCATGTGTATAAAAGCACTCAAAATGAGGGAAACAGATCATTCAATTATCTAGTGCAACAGTTCCCAAACTCTGACAGATTGCACACCACCAATTTAAAACCAGCAGATTTTTCAGTTCAACCTTAAGTACCAGCAGCAAATTTTTGTCATATAAAGTAATTATAATAAATCTATTAATGCATACCACTGACAAGTCATTTGCTTGCCACGGGTAGTACGCATACCACAGATTGGGAACCGCTGATCTGGTGCCTCTTAGTTGACTAACATAAGCCAACTTTGGTAACTCGCACTTGAATTTAGGATAACACTGACTATAAAATTGCCAGTTTGTGAACATCATTACAGAGCAGCCAAGAGCTCTAAGCAGCTTGAGTATACAGCAGGTATGACTATAAGGTTGCAGCTAACTGAAATACTGCCTATCCAAAATTTGTAAAATGGCTTAGCCCCACAGAAGGGCTAAATACAGAATAACATCCATCCAGTCCCTGTTTGAATCAGGCACTGATTCTTTTTCCCTACAGTAGTTAACAGTATTAGTTTTGAAAGGTGCATAGTATAAAGCCCTCTGCATTGCAGAAGGTGCCACAATTCAATCTATAGTTCAATTTTATAGAGGTAACTCAAGTCACTCTATTTATCCTTGCACGTGTCACCCTTTTTTGCCCACTGGTGGCCAGTTGCTGAGGATTTTTCATTGCCTTAGTAGTCTGTCCCATTTAAGCATCCTTCCTTCATTGTGGGCAAGATTCCAACTTCAGTTGGACCATTGAGATGGCCTTTCTAGATGTACTTCAGTGATAAGACCAGGTGCAGATGTTGAATAACTTGCCCTTTAGCTTGGTCATTGGATATAAGCATGTTACCACAAAGGCTATGATTTTCTATGATGCCTAAAAGGTTTGGATGCCCAGCTCCCATTAACTTTAAAAAACTTTAAAATTGACACTTTAAGCTCTGCAGCTATGAAGAACAAAAGGTTTGAAGTCATTCTGGTGCTGTCAAACCCTGTGTTGTTGGTAGAGCACTTGGGTAATGCATATTATTAATATGTACATTCAAAGCTTTAAGTAGCATACATTTAGTTTCTGTCTTTAAAAGATTCTGGGTCCATTAATATGAACATGTTCCTTTTAACACAGATCTCATTATGGTATCTCATTTGTAGAAACTTGGAGGACCCTAACACAAGAATAGTTTTAAAAACAAGATATCTGTCTTTGGAAAAACCAAAGGCCCCTAGAGAACATTGAATCAAAGCATCAGTGTAAAAAAAATGCTTTTCAGTTTTAGAAAAGTGATCGTAGACTAACAGCCTGTGTTGGTGTCGCTTACATTGTCCCTTGCTAACACCATTTGGAAGACTGCATGTCAGTTACTGCATGTTCACACAACATTTCAAAACCAACTTAATTCAGCTGTTTTGAAACAAAGTTGTCTTCAAAAAATCTATTAACAAGAAATGTTTTTACCACTTTGTCTTAAATGTAGGTGGGGAAAGCGCACATCGAGGTCACAGTACCTACCACAAATGGTGACCAACTCCAGGTTTGTGCTGATAATTACCAGTTAGGTTATTCATATTTTTTCCTTTTTTTTTTTTTTTTAAAGAAGCTTATAAAATGAAGGTTCAACATAATTTAATGAACCAACATTTTTTGTTTTTATCACTGCGAAACAGCAGCCTGCAGAAAAAGAGGAAGAACTGATAAGAATGAGGAAGGTTAGCCATTTTATGCTTTCATCAAGCAGACTCACTATATCATTCATGCATATTTAACATGTTTAAAAAGACAGTGGTCCAATTTCTTCTTGTGCTTTGATATTTTTTTTATTCCAAAGATATCTGATACTATTTGATTTCAAAATTATTCAGATGTCTTAGTTTGGCATTGGGAAAAACATTTAAAGCTCTGGAAGTTGAAGAATTTCTTAAAGAAAAGTCATGCTATTATAACTGTTATTTCACTTTTACGTATAAAAACAAATCTGGTAACTGGCCAAAGACGGTGTTAAAGTGTGCACCCTGGGAAATGCAGCAAGTTAAGAATGCATATTTTTGCAGATTGGTGGGCAGGGGAACTATGTAAAAAGTTAAAGGTCAAGCCAATCTATTATTGTGTGCATTTTAATAAAATGCTTTTTTTTTTTAAGGCTTTGAAGCCCTAGAAAAAATAGACCTGCCACATCATTGAATATAGTGTTGTACTCTGAGGCACACTTGGTTATTAGGAAGATGAATAATCATTGGAAATCTTCCAAAAGAAAATGTTGGAATGTTTCTTTGTAGAGATCAAAATGACTTTGTGGTAGCAATGCAAATAAGCCAATGAAACTCTGGGAACTGTCTCTTTAAATGAAACTCATCTTATCCATCCAATGTTCATGAATGAGGTCCTCAATTTCTTGATGGTGACTTACATCACATTTTTGCGGTTCCATGGCCCATCTCATACTGGCACAATGCTGCGCTCCAAACGTTTATTTAACTTTTTAATTTGCCAATTTGCGAATCCTGCAAGAACAGCATTTTAATTTTTTGTGCTTTTCTTTTTTTTTTTTGTTTTCCCCTTTCTTTCATTTTCACAGAAAAGATCAAAGAAACTAGATGGTGAAAACATTTATATCAGGCATAGCAATTTAATGTTGGAGGTTTGTATGAACTTGAAGCTTATTTCAGTTGCATTTGCCTGGATCTTCTGCATTCTTTGCTGAAACTCTTACTTCCTCCTCTGCTGCTGTATTTGTTTTTGCATGCAGTTGCATGAAGACCTCTTTAAACTATGCTTTTGCATGTCAACATGCCAATGTGCAGCCATTTTTCCTTTTGCCTATTTTGGTTTTCATTCTGTCATGCTTACCAAGAAGTATATGATTGGGATAGTTCTGTGCTAAATCTGTTTCTACATGTCCAATAGTTGTTCCCTTCAGTCCACAAATAGGCACCTCTGTGTAAGCACTCAGATGCTTTGAACCATGCAGGATGCAAGGGCCGTTTTTTCCTAATTGGCTTAACTGGCAGAGAAGAAAACTGATACAAGGATGAAGCATAACTGAGAACATCAGAATGAGCTTGACAGAAGAGCTATAAGTTGTGTACTTTTTAGGGATATTGTTGAGAAGT
Organism: Caiman crocodilus; assembly: GCA_030014935.1. Taxonomy (NCBI): domain Eukaryota; kingdom Metazoa; phylum Chordata; order Crocodylia; family Alligatoridae; genus Caiman; species Caiman crocodilus. The sequence continues at coordinate 5,101,100 of JAGPOW010003022.1, forward strand.
TCTCTCCAAATTTAATGCCACTGTAACCTGTGTGAGCAGAGACTCTGTGCTCTGCTCAAAGCATAGTGATATTAGACGAGTCCTTTATCTGGTCCATCTAGGGAACTGCTAGGTGTAACCACTGTCATATTAGCTATAACTTTCCCTAAACACTTCCTTACTTCAGCAAGCCTTGAGGAACATGCAGTTTTCTTTCCTTTGAACAACCTAGTGATCAGTAGCAAGTCCCCTCACAGCTGATGGGACTACCACCTCTAACAAAGTATGCCCTTGAGTGGAGTGCAGGATCCTGTTGCTTAGTTATTTGTTGCTATGAATTCTAGAGGTAAAGGTTTCATACTGACAGGGTCTCAGGCTGGAACATGCCAATCATATATTTATTCATTTTGTTATGGAAGATGTTTTGTAGCTTCTGATACTGACTCTGTTTCTGTGTCATGCGTTTCTATCCAGAATTACAGCAGCAGCAGGGGCTTCTTTAGCATTTCCGTTTTAAAATGAAATGTACTAACTGCCTTTTTTTTAGTCCTAATATAAAGCTTTGCAGCTTTTTTGTGTTTGACTGCTACAATTTTAAGCTTTTGGACTTCAGTAAAATGATCTGTAACTTGTTAACAGGAGACCGTCAGAATGCCGTGAGGATTTCTCCAGGCAGTTTGTTCAGGGCACTCTTAAACAGATTGCTTTTTCTTATTAGAACGCACCTCTTTCTCAAATGGCTTTTTTTCTCCTGTTAATTTCATTCATGGCTTTACACACACTGCGTTATTCTCAGTGCATTTCGTCTCCTCTCAGCCTCCTCAACCTATCATCATCTTTTCCTGCCCTCAAAACAGTTCTGTTACAGGTGTTCACAAGCCCTCAGCTTAAAAAGGGCTAACCAGAGAGGGCTTGCTACCTGCTTTATTTTTTCCTTTTCACTCAATGTATTTGGCAGATCAGATGAATTCAGCACACCAGCTAACTGAGTGCAGGAGAATGTTTTAGAATTTGTCATATTTTATGGAAACCAGCTTTGGATCTTGAATGTCTGATTCATAAAGTTTTTACAGAGCTGGAACAGGAAAAGTATGACATGTCAGTGAGGTTTATTCTTTAAGAGGCTTACAAGAGCAAACCAGACCTTTTCAGGATATGTCTTACTAACTTTAGTTTCTACTTCAACGCTATCCTGCAGCCAGAATAAAGCGTATGCCTGAAATTGGTAGGCTAGACAAGGAGTGATCTTTCTGCTCTTTGAACACAGAGTCTGTCATAGGGCTCCTCTGCACGTGCTGTGTGGTTCCCAGCTGCTAAGCTTACCATGGCATTTTCAACAAGCTTTTCCATGCTTTTTCTAACCAGCAGGCTTTCTCCACATGCTATCATCTGGGACAGAAGCCAAAACTATCGCTTCCCCATGGCTAGGCCAAAAGAGGAAGCTTATTAATGGAGCCCATGGGCTGTTTTATCTCTGAAGACAGTTTGTCTTGGGTAAGCTGCAGGGTCTCGGATTGTAGGCAGGCAGACCACAGGGGAACTGCTTGAGGAGGGCATTAATTTAAAGCAAGTCCATGCAATCTAGTCTTGCGTTGAATAGATTAGGTGGGATAACCATAAAAAGTATAGAGAACATGTAATTAACAGTATAACATTTGCCAAGGTCTCTCTTAGTGATTTTCTTTAATAGGCAAGGCTTACTTCTTGTTGGCTCCATCCAGAACGCATCTTTGTTTAGCTTAAGCCTACTTAACACAAAAGCTTTTGTTTTACACAGACTCTGTTTTGCTTGTAAGGAAAAGCAGCAGCAGCTTTTCTTTCTTTCTTTCTTTCTTTCTTTCTTTCTTTCTTTAAAAAAAACAAAAACTGAACAAAGCTGACTTGTCTTGAAGTTTGTGCATTCATGCTGTAAACTGGCATTGCCAAATAAAGACCTGGCATTTTTCATACCCTTATCTTTTAGCCTGGGTACACTGATTATTCTGGCAAGAAGTAGATGTCCAGTTCAGTTTTAGAAGTTTGTCTCACATTTTGTTTGTTGACCAGTGTGAAATCTTCTGTCTAGTTCCTGGAGGGGAATATGAGGAGGGGCAAGAAATTAATGAGGTTGCTTTGTTACAAAGATTTTTTTAAATAACATGGAAAGAGATAAACTTGGAAAACAAATCTTTTAAACATTAATGGCATTTATGACCATCCCTTGAATTTTCAGGGTTTATGGAGGGGGAAACCACCCTTCTGAGAAACGCAATGTGTGGGGCATGAAATAAAATTGTCATGGTTTGTTTAGAGCCGTTGATGCTTTTAGGGGGAAATATATGATGAAAACTCAGGTTATCTATCCTGGTGTAGCCAGAGGTGACTAATTACAATCACCTGTAGATGGGGCATCTGTCACCTGTTAATTAAAATTTGTCCCTCCTAATACAAGAATAGGATAGAGAGAGAGAGAGGCTGTCTCCTTTGTCTGTTTACAGTGTGAGCACAATTAATGGAAGGCAGGAACAGCTCTGCTGAGCTCAGCTTGCTATCTTTCAGCCTAAGCAATTGTAGATGGACTTTCATATGCTTGTCTTCATTTTCCTTTTCCTTCTAACCGCAGGATCTAGATAAACCTCAAGAAGACATAAAGAAACACCATGCCAGCATCAGTGAGTTAAAGAAGAACTTTATGGAGTCCGTCCCGGAGCCCCGGCCTAGTGAATGGGATAAGCGCCTGTCTACTCACTCCCCTTTCAGAGCACTTAACATCAATGGGCAGATCCCCACAGGAGTAGAAGGAGTGAGTACCTTGTGCAGTGTGGTATAGTTTGATGTAGTTTGTTTGTGTGCATGTTGTTTCTTTTTAATGGTGCGGCAACAAAATAATATTAACTTAAAATTGGACTTATCTTAGTTTTTGTGTTATTTCAGATGTCTGTCTTGGTGTTTTTAAAGAACAGAGTTATTCCTGGGAATACTAATTTTGAACTTTATTACAATTTTCTGTGATACTGTATAAAACAGTATTGAGAGGTCCCCACCTGGCTCTGTTTACCCTACTGTAATATTGCTCATATCCCTAACATCTGGGATGTTATTCCAGATCTTGTTTGGGGATCTGCCTTATTAACAGTACTAAGGGAATCTCATTCATGTTGGAAAATTTAAAAAATTGCTGTAGATAGTGTTCTTAAAATTAAGTTGCTATCTCCAGTGATAGGGAAAAACATTTGGATGGTGTCTGAGAGAACAAAAGGTCATACACATTAATTAGTTGGAGAGAAACCCCATTAAGAGGATGTTGCCTGAAATTGGGCCACAATCACCTAGCAGTCTGTTTACCCCTGTGTCTCTGGAGCCCTTTTAAGGTCAATAGGGACTCTTTATGGGCACAAGGGCACTTGCATGGTTTTGGTCCCCACTTCACAAAATAATTTTATTTTAGGAAACTGGCATTCATAGCTTTGATAATCATGAACACTGAGAAACTTATTGGTTATTGTCATAAGAACTTTTTTATTTTTTAATACAAGCAAGCAGGACAAGAAATCAATCTGCTAACCTCTCTTCCTTAATGCTAGTCAGTATTCCTGTTTAAGTACTGTTGCCATTACTTAATTGAAATTAAAGCTCCCAGAAGGCAGTGCAGCAACTTCTTGAACAATAAATCTTGTCTCTATATTATAGTCAGTGGCAAAATAGCCATTGATTTTGGCCTAGATTTTACTTTCACAATTCCATTGGACAGGTTTTTGTCTGACCTTTAAATCATGCAATCATATATGTAATATTGTAACATGGAATCATGTTGAGAGGGGCTGGAGGGGAAGAGAGGATTTCTTTTTTAAAGAATGCAAGAAGTTAGCAGCAACTTGATATATTAAAGTCAGCTTAAAGTTCAGCCAGGGTAGGAGCATGACAACTATGGATCTTATTCCCTGTCCAATATATTTAGTTGTAATATGAATTGATATACTTTCTGGAAGTCCCAACTCATTTGTTAAATACATATTAGGCTATTTTACTAGAGCGTTTCTGAACCATGATAAAAGCAATCTTTGTGCAGGTTGCTTGGCAGAGAACACTTCCCCAGATGAGGATATGGGATAGTGTGCTTGTAAATGCACAACTACAGTGACTACGTTACTAGCTTCCTCTGACACTCTGTACAATTTTCTGCTAGTCCTGTGTGCCTCAATTTGTTGCTCTGCATTTCTGGATGATCCATGACCTGTGACATGGTCCTTTTCAAAATGGCATTCATGCCAAGGTGGTTTAGGCTCAAATGTCTTTGAGGAACTTCCAGAAATGACTTCTCAGTGCTTGAGGAGATCAGAGGGACCTGCAAGAAGACACATGGCTAATGTTTTACTTAACCATTTTGAAAATGTATAAAGAAGGTAAATGTCAATGTAAAATAATTCTCTGTCCTGCCAGTCACTGCATTAACCCTTTTTTTGCTCTAACAATAATGTTTTATAAGAGGTTACCTTTCTACTATTTCTGTATGCTGCATTACAAAACAACTGAATGTTACACGCTTTGTGTATGTCCAGGTCAAGAAAGTCACTGTCCTATCCTCTGAGAGAAAGGTTGGTGGGCTTGAGGTAAAGCTGCTGTTCTGATATGTGCTTCTGAAGCAGAATTTTGCTTTTGTAATGGCACTAAGCAAAAACCCAGCAGCAGCTGCTAAGTACCATTTTTCTTTTGGCCACATCAAGTAGTTTCACATCACACAGCCTCCAGACCTAACACCTAAAGGAGTTGCACTGCTGCAGCTTTTGCAGCTTTCAATTTGCTTATTTCAGTGCATGGCTGGTTGAAAAGCTGCATGAAGATGTAACCGTGTATTCGGAGAGAAAAACAATTATGAAAGTTTAACTGTACCCTGTTCTTTTTTATGTTGTCTTTCTTTCCGTTTTGTTTTTTGTTTTAATAATCATGTTACTCTTGCATCTTATTATTTTTCTTTTGCTGCCCAGTCTCCCAGCTACTTTCTCCCTGATACTCATCACTTAGGGGTGTGCAAAGAACCAGTCCCCAAATTCCAGACTGATCAAAGGAGGTTGGCTCAGTTGAGAGAGCTTAGGGCCAAATTTTTTCTTTCATAAATGTGCCTGGGTTGATCGTGCTTAGTAGGTGAAGGGATGGGAGAGATTTTTTAATGGAATGCAACATTTCCCCAAACATTTTTTTTTAAATTTAAGTACTGAACCCTTTGCATGATACTGTGTGATGGTTTATTCATTATAGTTTTACATTCTTTAGAGCAGAAACACAGATGCATTAATGTACAACAAAATTCAGGGAGTTTGGAATGTTACTGCTAAACTTGTGCATATTCCATGCTCTTGATTTTTAAGGCATATTGGACAGTTTTGCTTTTCTAACAGTATAATTTTGGAAAAAAGTGAAAATTTTGATACTATCTTCAGTACTTTCAAAATAAGATTTTATTATTTGCACTAACATCTGGGTGCCAAACCTATTGAACTAATGCCATTTTTCAGGCCAGTAGTAGTATAGCAAATTGTAAAAAACAAAACAAAACACAAAACAAAAAAACAAACAAAAAATGCAGAAAATTTAAAAAAAACCCACAAAAAAACAACTTTTTATTGGACCATTTCTATTTGTAAAGCAACAAGGAATTTTACTCTGTTCTTTCAATTGCGAGACACATTAGTGAGTTCAACTTACTCTCTCCCAGGGAAACTGGGACAAGTTCAGATGTGCTCGCAGGGGTTCATAAGTTCTATAGAGATGACCATTTCAAACCGTGAACTGAAGAGTATTGCTAAAGTACTTCTGTCCTTTTTAAGCCTCCAGAAGTTTTGTCCTCCAGCAGTTTAAATAACCTAATCTAAATTGGCATAGAGCCCCTGGAAGACCCATCCTAAAACTTTGCACATCCCCAAGTCCCATTTGGAGCACTTTCCATCTGTCATTTTTGTTCATCTCTGTCTTTCTTGATCTTCTGTCACGAAAGCAGACACAGGAACGTCCTCTGTTAGTACAGGATGAAGATAAAATAAAAAAGGAGAAACCTGCTGAGACAGCCTTGCCCCAGCAAGCAAGAGAAGAAACTCTTCCAAAGGTTTCTATTCCGATTCCTGAGGAGCAGAAATCACTCAAAAAGTGCCACCTGTACTCTAATATTTTTCCTTCTCCACGCATTCCTTTTATGATGTCCTTTTTTGTGGTCCTTGTACTGACTGTGTGGTGGCTGATCTTTCTGTGATTGGAAACAGGGTGCCTATTTGAAACATCAAGACCAAAGCTCTTGAATTCTTGGCTGTGGCTTCTACTGCATCTTCTGTGTTTTGCCCTCTGATCTCCATAGCTCCTTATGCCAGGGACATTCTGAAACTTTTTTTTAAATCATATTTCTCATTGCATAGCATATCAGTTGGCATACCAAAGGAGTGGCAAAGGATTCTCCACCCCACTCCACTGTTCTGAACTTTCAACCTTTGCTGTCCATAAGAATTACATTTTAAAAAGCATGCTATCTATTCAGTACCTATCAAAATCTTCAGCTCTTAAGCATGTTTACTGATGATAGTTTCCTCGTTTTTATAGCCCCTTCAAATTTCATACGTTGCAGTTTGTGGAAAGGTTTCACTGAAGATTGACTCTTATTTTTAAAACCAACACTTGCTTAAATTTGCATTGTTTGTGGGGGGAGAATTCAGTCTGATATTTATTGAAAAGCCTTAAGATTTCCAGCAATCCACAAAGTCTGATCTGTAATCACTCCTGTTCTAAGAGAATAAGATTGGTGTAGAGTTGCCTTTTTCTTTATTTAAAAACGGCTTGATGTCAGTGGCCTTCTAAAGGATAATTCATGTTCCTAGGGACAGACTTCTTCACCTGTTCCCTTTATGGAAGATCCTTTCAAATCTCAATTCTGTCTTACTGCAAACATCCCTGCATATCTTTCTTAGCTGTATTCTCCTCTGAATGAAATTTTGTGTAATTTGTCATGGGGAACAAAAAAAATCACTAAAAGCAATATTTATTGTAAGCATAAATTAATCCATTTCCTGACTCTGATTACTTTGGTGCATATCCAGATATATATCTATATTCTTTTAATTTGTGTTGAACTCACTGAAGTGTGTTTACTAATGATCATGAGAATGGATGTAATGCCCCCTAAAGTATGTCGTCTTTTTGCATGTTTACTTGCTGCTATTAAGTTTATCTAAACATATAGGAGAGTACTATGCTCAGATCATAATTCTAGTGTTAAGCTGCTTATTTGGATTTCTTTAACAAAAGCTTTGCATGCTACTTATTTGTAAATTGGAGTGTAAATGTGTGGATGATGATTTTATGTATATTATCAAAATTTACACTTGACTATAGGTAATGATCAGTTTCTTTTGAAAGCCAAGATTTGATGCTCAGCTGGGATGAGCAGATCAGGCTCACAAACCAGGCAAAAGATGAGACTTTTCACTTTAGCAGTTATTTCTTCATTATACAGTAAGCAGGAGACAGTTAAGCCACCCCACTCTTTTCTTGTAGCAATTTGCATTCTGTTGCTTTCTCTAGAGGTGTTTGAGGTAGAGGCAGAAATAGTATAGCTGTGGACTGCCACCAATATCTGTCAGTGGTGGCATTCAAACTAAAAGCCCAGAAGAGAAAGGAATAGACACGGATAAAAAAAAAAAAGAACTAACTTCTGTGTATGTCTGTATGTGTACATGTGTGTATACTCCTTTATACGTCAATCTATGGACACATTGTTTTTAGAAGTTAATGTGTCCATATAGATGTATGTGCATGCGGTGGGGAAAGGGAGGAGATGCATGCATAGTTAGCTTTAATTGTTCAAACACCTGATTTGGAAGAAAATAGTGAAGCTTTAGAATTGTTCATCTGCATCTGTCTTTATTTTGAGTGTATAAATTCACACCGTTTTTGGAAAGTCTTGGAAATTTAGCCAGAAATAATCTGCCTCGTACAGCACTAAATTCCTTTTGATCTCATGGAAATGTTTATTATTTAGGCCAGTACCTATTTGAATGCTTGTAATGTGTTCAGACTAGTTCACCAGTTTTGTGCCTTTTGAACTTTGCTTTATGTGTGGATACTAATTTTCACTGAAAACCCTTTGCATGCTGTAATCTGACAAGCTGATATTTAAAACAAAGGAAGATTATATTCCAAACACATATATTGAATCCAGAATACATCCAATTTCCTTTTCCCACTATTTAAAGATATTAGGATTTAAAATATCATCAATATGCAAATACAGACTTATTCACGGACTGAGGGGAAACACCTATATCATACCCTGCTCCCCCCCCATTTGCTGTCAACACAGCAAGTGTTACCACTTTATAAACTGTGGACACAGTAGGTTTAAGGGAGTAAGGCTTGAACTGAAAATCAGTGGAGAACCCTAATAGTGCTGAGCATTTATTTTAGGGCTGTCCCAAAGAAGTGGAAGGGGAGGGCACTAGGAAAGTGGGAAGTTGATGATCAGTGAGTCAAATGAAGAGCTGGACAGGGAAAATAGGGCTCTTGGACTCTAGTCTACTTCCGAGAAAAAAAAATCCAGAAATGATGGGGATCTCTTAGGATGTAGTCATACAGGAGATGTGTCCTTTCCTGTCCTTGTTCTCAGAATTGGACTGTTAGTGTGGCCCCAAGTAGGTTAGCTCTCTCTTCACCTTCCTTCTTTCCCACTTGCCTGAAACAAATATTTACTGAAGCCTTTGGCCCAAGATGACCCATCTGTATACAGATGTTGAATATGGGTAGATGCGAATCTCAAGATAAATGTAAAAACTGCTGAGAGAAAAGCATCTCCTCATTAGCTGTATTTACGTTGTCAGGAGGAACTGAGACAGCGCATCCTTTGGAGTCATACATAGGGAAAGATTTGACAGTTGTATTCAGTACACCTGATCCTTTGGTGACAGAAGAAATAAATGCTTTTGGTTCTGGTCAGGTGAACAGATTGCTTTGGGAAATAAGACTGGTTTCCATCAGCAAAAGGCCTTTGAGCTACAGATTCTGAGAATACATCAAAAAAATTTGTGATCACGTAAGTATTTCTCTAAAGAAACCTAACAAGCCATTCTTATCTGTAATGGGTTAGAAACCAGCTTTCCTACAGATTGTGAAGGTGGAGAAAACCTTTAATTAAATAGGCTTGCACCATTCAGACTAGCTTTTTCCCCTTGGCTTGCCTGTCCTCTTTGGTTCAAACACAGGGCATGGTCTTTGCATTAAAAACTTGTCGAGCCTGAATTACAGGTTTCCCTCGCCAACTGCTGGGGTTAAGTTCCTGAAAGTTCCCATGTTTGGCAAGACAAAAGGCTTATGGGAAAAATGGTAGATGGTGGGCTGATGTGTGGCCACAGAATACTGTGGTTACTCAGATCTGTATACCGTGGTAGCCAAAATGGTATATCGCATATTAAGTGTGAATACTCAGTACCGTGGTTGGCAAAACCATGGTTGGTGAGGGAAACCCGTTCTGTTCCACAGATGTCCCTTTATGCTCATCTCCTGGAAGCCACCCTCTTTCTGGTCTACTTTCTTGCTGAATGGAGCTCAACTTTTCTGAAAGTTTTGCCTTCTCTGTGATGTCCTCCCACCCTTTTTTAGGAGCTTATAGAGCGTTTGTCTAGTCAAAATTGCAATGTACCTTTTGAAAATGTATCAATACATCTCGTTAGTCGCCTTTGCCTCCCTGCACATCTTTGTATTTGCTTAGGGCTCGTTGGAAGGCGCAACCACTTTTCTGGTATAAGGAGTAAAACACTCACTTGTATGTATGTTCAGTACTTATTACAGTACATATGTAAATCGTACACTTTGCTGGGTTGGCTGAGATCTACTACTCATTTCTATACTTCCCTTGATGTCACCTTTAAAGACAATATTGGAATAAAGTATATATGAATATTAGCTATTTATTTCTATAACATTTTCTATATGCTTATATGCATGTAATGTATATAGCACAAAATAACTTAAAATTTTTCTTCTTTTGAGTGTTTTGCTGGCAAAAGTACTTTAACTGTATTATTTACTAATTCCTGAATAGTGGTGTTCTTCAAAAGTACAAGATTTGTTGTTACCGTTTGGATAGAAACATCGCTCGTGATGTCCTGTAGGGAAAGTACAAAAGAAGACTAGGCTCATTGTAGCTGAATGTAAAGGCAGGGATTTCATGGTCTCCATGAACTGACGCTCATTGATGCCATCTTGCTCTGTTCTCACTTCAGAGCCTAAAACAAAGTAGAGTGGGTACAAACAGACCCCATCTAGTGTACTGACTTGCCATCACAATGCATTCACTAATTTATGGCAGTACTGATGTCTTTATCAGTAGAGAGCTTTGATTATATTTGGCCAAAGATCTATGAGGTCTGTTGCACTGATGGTGAACATTGAAATTAGTTTATGCATATTAGTATCGTAGCCAATGAGGTTAATTTGAGGCACGATTATTGCTAATTGAAAATTTTTCTGAAGGGATGGTGAAAATGTCAGCAGAATGTATACAACACAGGCGTCTATGTTTAAAAGGCTGAATTTTTGTACTTGATTTCTTACAGTTTAGGATCTCTCAATAACACCAAGATACCAATGACCCGAGTGCTTTGTAAATACATAATGGTTAAATGGGATTAATTCTTTTTAATATTCTTTCCATTGTTTTTCATGCTAACATATTTCAATTATTCCATTAAGCTTTTCTGTTTAATTAAGATGATTGGCCTGCCCTGTGTGGTTATAAAAATAGAAATATACACTCTAATTAAAGATCAGAATAAGACTTTTTATCTTCAGGTCTTTGTTCTCTAATGTTCTTTTTTAACGAAATTCACATTTTAAGATGATTCTGTTAAATTAGCTGTGCATGTAATGCACCGGCTTAACTGGAAGTAACTTTCCACTTTTGTGAATTGTGATTCCCTTTGATTATGAAGTTAGCTTTGCTAATTTTCCTGATGGGATCAAATGCAAAAGAGTATCTGTTTGTTTAATTTCTGGAAGAAAATTAGGATTTTTGGACTTGAAGCAGCAAGATAAGTTTCTGTTTACGTTGGGTTTTTTGTGGGGGGAGGGAAGGTGTCAGGGCTTAAGCAGCAACTGGGTGTCTTATTACCACTCTGAAACTTATTCAGAGAGGATGTTTATTCAGTTCAGGTTTTCTTGAAATTCAGATTAAATGAGGAGGAGGAGGTGGTTAAAATAGATGAGCAGTACTGCATGGGTTCGTATGACCAGTATTAGAATGGATTGAAAACCCTGTGTTACTTTTTAAAATTTAGACACTTACGTGAAGTCCATTAGCATAAGACAAATCTCTGTTTTTATTTGGGAAACTAGTAAAAGTGAAGACAGGTATTCTTGTTGTCCACTACACGTTGTTTGGGCGCACCTTGTGGCTGTCAGTAGGAGAGTAACTGTAGTCTCATTGCACCGCATGCCCTGGCGCATCAATTTTCTGCACTTTGAAGGACAATAACTTAATCGGTAGTAATGGTTTCTTCGTAAACTCAGCTCTTAACTAGTAGTATTGTCAAAATGTAGTAAGATAATTTGAGGGTTATCTCTGCTATGCTCATTTGAAATATAGAAGTAATTGTATATGGGACCAGTTGTGATGCAAATTCCTTGCTGCTTATTTCAACACTGAGCTTATGAAGAGATTAATGACAAATAGCAAACCATGGTTCAAGATTAAAGGACAACTACAAAAGATTTTTGTTGTGTTTTGTTTTCCTTCTCTCCCACGCACCCTGGCATGACTGTTGAAATGACTCATAGTTCTTGCAGAAATGAGGTCTGGGTCCATGCAGTCTGCATCACTAATCTTGCTGAGAAGGTTTTTGGTAGTGAGAAGTAGGTATCGGTTTCTGTAAGGGGTAGTCATTTTTCACTTTATGAACTATTCCATTGGCATAATTGGTTTTTTCTGGCATACTTGGTGTTGGATAATGAGTAGTCAAGTTCCTATTCCAATAGATAGGTAGGAGAGAATGCTTTTAGAAAAGCTCATTGACGGTAGGGCTGTGTAGCTTATTTAGAATTTAGTTATGCCTTTTCTTAGCGTACTGGTGACCTCGTAGGTCTAGACAGAGGCATGTCCACTTATGCTGAGTATATAACTTACTTTACAGGGCTGTGGGAAAGATGGTGGCTCTTGGTGGTTCCTGACAGGCACTCGGCTTCTGTGCCACTTAGTATCTGTAATTTTATACCAGTGGTACATGGTATAGTTTAAGTTGGTGCATGGGGACTAACTAAACTTAAAAGACTTTTTTAACTAAAACTTTCTCCTTGTGGAATACTTTTGCTTTCTATTTTTCCTTGGATTATTTGCTTTGTAAATATGTACATTTATCATCAATAAATGTTGTTGCAAACTAATCCCTCTTTCTATTATTCATTAATAAAACAGGAAGCATTTCTGTATTTTAACCTACTTGGACTAACATGTTCTGTTCCTCGACTGGTGAGCTCTCTGTGCCAACCCAAGGTACCATAAGAACTATATCATTTTGATTTGCAGTCGTGTATACTATGTGGGTTAGCCTGGCTTTAACAGCTACTTACTGCAGGTCTTGCTAGCATCACTCTGAAGAGCATTTTTTACAAGGGTGTATTTTAGACTGTAAAAGAAGACTGTCAAAATAACCTGATCAGGGCTAAAGCCCACCTAGCCTAAAAAAGGCTTTTAAAAGTCATTTGGCACCTTTTCATATATGCAGTAGGACATTTCTTCAGATTCATTTCTAACAGTAGCTGCTGCTGTGGCAACTGGGAAGGAATACTTTTCTTACCATTACTTAAATCTGCACAGAGCATTGCTGTATGTGAAAAATGTTTTTAGTATTGGGTTTTAAATGACACTTGTTCTGTGGTGTCATTTATTGTGTGAATTCATTGCATGGTACCTGGAAATGTCTAACTCATTTAAAGAGCATCCTTCCTCCCATTTATTTTTTAAAGAGTTAAGTATCCATGTCCCTGACTAACCAGCTTCTCTGCCTTTTCTTCACCCCTAAACCTAATACCATAAAGGTATCTGGCCTCATTTTAGCAGTGGGCTTGCTTTGAAGCTGACAAACTATATGTAACACTGGATTCTCTCAGTCATTCTTAAACCAGAGGACTAGATTTTCTTTATGCCTTGATTTAGCCGAGAGTCCTTTTTCTTTGATCTGGGTGGTGGTTCCAGTTTGGTTCCGTGTTGGTTGCATCATTTTGCAGAAAGAGAACCTGGACTGTAATGGAGGTGCCCACTGCTGTCCCATGCCCTTGTATTCGGGCAGAGTCTTCTGCAGAGCCTCTTTTAAATCACTGAGTGCAAGGGTGTTGCCTATGTGCATCACCTTGCAAGTTTAAAGCCTTAATGGTATGTGGTGATAAACAGAGAAATGCAGCAGCAAAAATCTCATGATCACCATGTGTCATTTTAAGATGTGACCATGTTTGTAGGCTGTTTGCAGTTGCTGCTGCTGTGCTGTTCCTGAATGTTTTCTAAGACAGTTGATTCTGGAAGGAAAAAAGGAGCAGATGTGCAACTTTGTTACTCCAGTAGCACACTCTTCTCACCTGCCCTACAAAAACAGAATTGGTTCCTGAAGACAGAGCCAGAAGGAGCCTTTGGGACAGCTGAATGATAGCTTGTGTAAAATATGTTAATAGCATAGGTCTTCATTTTTTTTTCAAGTTGCTAAGTGACCAAAACTCCTACTGACTAAGATTTGAGGTAACCATTCTATGTCTTGAAGAACTTGGGTCCTTATTTGCATGGAAACCATATTTGAAATGCAGCATATAATTATTGGCATTACTACTGAATAGAATTGTTTATCCTTGTATTGTCTGAAGTGATCAGCCAGTCCAGGCATCAGAGCTTTCTGGTCAGCTCATCAGGGATAGTGGCCATGCATTTAAGTGCTAGCATTGGTGGTGGGTTTTTTGTAAAGCTTTTGTTTTTGAGTCTTGGGGAAATTGAAACTTATGAGGTGTAAAACTGGTTGTAAATGAAGGATCTTTATTTTCTGCTTTTATAATACTTTTTACTCGAGTGCTTTGACAGCTTTGTTGAAATTGAGAACGTTCATCAGTTGATCTGTGGAATTCTTACTGGTGAGTGCAGTTCATTGCAAAACCCATGTCTTCTACTTATCAGCTCAGTGTGCATCTATAGGCATTTATGTTGATCCTGTTGCTTATGCATACACTTATACTGGGGATAACCTAATAACAAAAGCCGTTGTTCAATACCTGTGATGCTATGCTGAGCATAAATGATTGCAAATACTAGCCAGTTAGAACCTGTAAAATGTCATTTGGTTCTTCTGTAGGGAATTTATTGAACACTTGTAGTAATTGGCAGGTTAACTAGTATTGTGTCAACCTTAAGTGTTCTGTCCTCGGTGCTTGTGCAGTGAGAACTGAACAAATGTGATCTATGGGGAGGGTGTTGGCAACATGCAAAAACTGGCTGTGGAAATGTGTGTGGCGAAAGAGGAAGGATATAGAATCGAAAAACCAAGAGCTAAGCAAAAACAATTGGTTAAACATTATGAGGCAAGAGCCAGGCTCTTTTTAGACATTTTGATTCAAAACAGTACTGCTAAAAATAGTGTTCTCCTAACCCACTAAAAATATCTCTCGTGTCTGGTATCGGCCAAACAATTAGCTTGTTATTAATTTATCCCCTATTTGAATTGCTGATTTTAGTGTCACTTCTTACACTGTAACTTTAAATTTGTCTGTCCTCAGCATTTTTCAAGATGAAGTACACAATTGGGATTTTTCAGGTTAATTTTTCAAATTGCATTCATTGTTCTAAAAGATGGGGCATCGCATTTTGTCCCGTGTTGTTTTTTTCTGCATTATGTATGGCTTATGCACCGTAGTCTGCTGCACATGTGATTAGCTTTTATTGCAGGTAACTGTTAGAATGAATAGCTTGTCTTTTGAAGAGCGCTGAGCACCTTTATAGTCCCTCAGCAGTTCTAAAACTGGCTTTAGCAATCCTAAAAGTTAGGTGTGCCTTTGCATCTCCGAGTTCTGGGGTTTTTTTAAAAGCAATCATGATAAGATCAGATTCCATAGCATGTTCAAATTCTGTTTTAGCCTGTACGTTGGCTATGTTTCCAAATGTAAGAAATGGCATAGGAGAACTTGCAGTAAAACACGCTTTGTGTATATAGATGATTATATTTGTATGGGTAAAGTATCTTTTTAATTAGACTGTCTTGCTACTGAAGGAATAGGAAAAGCAAAGTACTTGGATCAGCTGATCTTATCAGGATTTGATTCCATCTTTATAGTTTGCATGTTGCTGCTTATTGCAGCACTTTGCTTCCTTAAAATCCAAAATATCCGTGCTGTAGCTTTTATGTTGAGTGCTTAAACCTGTATATTTTCAAAATGCAAATTGTGTAGCTGGAAGAATGTTTTTCTTTGCTTTTTAAGGTAGTTGTATGTATTAAAATTAAAATTTCCAGGTTTTTTCTCTCTCCAATAGAACGAGGTTTGCATAACTTTTCCTTTTTTTCCTAGTCATCTAAGTAATGCCATGGTTTCATGTTTAATGGAAAGTGCTTAAGATGTGTAATTTGCTTAAAGTGCAGAGCTCCTGCTGCTCCCACTCAAGATCAGACACGCATTTTGCAGTCTAGTGTAGGTAATGAAGTGGTCCTTGTCAGACCATGGTGTCCTAAACTAGCCTTTACAGTGGAAGTAACACATGGACAGACAACCAATAAGTTTGACTGCCCTTCCAAATGACAGATGGCAATATGATGTCTGTCATCAGGCAGTAATTCCAAATAGGCATTGCATGTTTAAATATTTGTGTAGGAATGCATTACTTTAGGGTATATTCTTTTTTTAGGTCAGAAATAATATTTAGTCTGTGCACGTAATCTTACCTGGCCATTCAACACTGTTAATCATTGTATCATTTTGGTTACTTTTTGAGTGTGCTCCAAAATTAATATAAAAAAAATTGACAAGGAAGTACAAGTGGCTGCAAATCTTAAAGAGTAGAAAATTGTAAATTTTCTTAAGCAGGGAAACTGTCCTCAGGTTGGGGTGAGACTAGGCTGTATTAGGTGGTTCCTACTTAAGAACCATCATTTTTCCTAGAATAGATTTGTGCTGCCTTCATCTCTAGAGATAATTCTGTTGGAGGTGTCACACAGCCTACAAGAAGGTGCATTTATCTGAACCTTACGAAGTCTGAATGTGACAGAATTCAAGCTTTAATTTGAGACAATGTATCAGTTTTGTGATTGCCAGGATACACTTCTGAACACAGATTCATGTGTTGCTGTCTGCTGATCATAGTGGCATGTTGACCCTGAAGCTAGATGATAAGGCTTCAGGCATCAGAAAACTTTAAGGCAGTTGTTCATATGAAAAGTGCACAGGCTCACTTCTCCTGTATGTTTATACCAGGGGTGGGCAGTTATTTTGGGCAAAGGGCCACTTACTGAGTTTTGACAAGCCATCGAGGGCTGCATGACAGGCAGACCAGGGCAGATAAATATTTATTTTCTAAATTTTTGAGGAGCCCCGTACGCTGGAGAGAATGGCCTGGCAGGCTGCATCCAGCCCCCGGGCCGCATTTTGCCCAGCCCTGGTATATACAGTTATGACAAACCTGTAACTGCCAATTAAATAAGGAGAAGAACTAGCAGTGGTGCAGTTGACTTTTCTGTCATTGGGGATTCTTCCTACACCAGACAGGAGATTAGTGGTTACCAACAGGTTGATCGGGGAGCCCAATGCAGTCAATCTGAGATTGGGGGGACTAAGCATGTGCCCCCCCTCCCCCCCGGCCCAGTAGGTCAGTCTGTGTGGGAAGAAAGGGGCAGGGGCCAGATCAAGGACCCCGTGGTGAGGGACAGAGTGCAGCAGAGGCAGTAGCAGGGGTAAGGCAAGTGGGGCCCCAGCCAGGTGGATGGTGGGAGGATTAAGCCTGGGTGGCTTGTCCAGGAGCGTGGGGGGCTCCCGCACCTGTGTGCATCCCAGTGGAGGCCCCAGGGGGCATGTGCCCCCCACTTCCCCCATCTGTGTGCAATGGAGGTAGCTGCCATTGCAGGCTGGGCTTTGCGCCCCAGGCCCCCTTGCAGCATGCCTGAGAGCTGTTGGGAGGGCAGGGGGCAAGACTCAGCCCAGGACAGGATGCATGTGGTGTTGAGCTGCTTCTGGGCCAGCTGCAGCAGGGCTTGGTGTGCAAAGCCCGGATTTCAATGGCAGCTGCCTCTGCTGTGCATAGATTGGGGGGCACGTCATTCCCCCTCAAATGCAGGGCAGTGCAGACAGCTACAGCAGTGGTGAGGGAGGGAGTGGGGCTGGGGCAGGACCTCCACAGCCAGGGTGGTGTGTGGGATGCAGCCCATGAGCAGCTTGTCCTGGGGGTGTGGGGAGGGGGGCACATAGCCTAGGATGGTGTGGGGGGTGTCTGCCCCTGGATCTGCATGCTGGCTGAGCTAACTGCTGCTGCAGGCTGGGGCCAGGCTCTTCCTGGCAGGGGTGTTGGGCCAGGCTGTGCTTGCTCTGTCTGAGAGGTGGCGCAACGCTGGGAGTAGGGCTACGGTGGGGGGGGGCAGAAGGCACCCGAAAATTTGCCAGCCCTCCCTCCCAGTGGAGCTGCCTCCCTCCCTGAGCGCAGTGTGGTCCAACTCCCCCCCCACCCCCCCGCCCCACAAGAGCCTGGCGCAGCCTTCCCCTCTCCCCACCCCTTCCCTCCCAAGGGCATGGGGCCCATGTGCCCAAAATATGTGCACGTGGGAGGCTGTGCCGGGCTCTTCCCAGCAAGGGGTGGGCCACGCTGCACTTGAGGGAGGTGGTGGCAGCACTAGGAGGGGGGTTAGGGGGGCTACAGTGAATTTTTGGGTGCCTGCAGCCATGTGCCTCCCTCGCCCATCCCTGTTCCCAGCACCACTGCCTGGCCCAACACCCACACTGGGTAGAGCTGCCCCAGCCCACAGCAGCAGCCAGCATGCAAATCCAGGGGCACATGCCCCCCATGTCCTCCCACGCTGTGTCACCCTGCCTCTTCATGCCCCCTGGACGAGTCACTCGTGGCTCAGTCCCATGCCTCACCCTGGCTGTGTAGGGCCTGCCCCTGCCCCAGCAGTGAGGGAGGGAGCAGGGCAGTAGCTGGGGGGAATAGGTGACAAGCAGAGGCCTGGGGGGCATGTACTCCCCCCAGCCTCTGCTTGTCCCCCACTCCCCTCAGCCCCTGCTTCTGCCTGTACCTTGCTCCCCCTCTCACCCCTGGGGTCTTGATCTTCACTCCCACAGCCTTTTTCCCTCCCCCTGCCTCTTCCCCCACAGACTTACCTGATGGGGAGGTATACCCCCAAATAGTATTTTTCCCTCCATTGTGATCTGCTTCCCCCTTTCCTCCCCACAGTCTGACCTGTTGGGGGGTCAGGGGTGACACATGGTGGTAGATCTTGAGTTGCTTTTTACTTCAAAAAGTGATCTCCTACTTAAACAAAAAAAGTTGGAGACCACTGCACCAGATGCAACAGATACTTTAGTAACTAGATAAAATTGTAGTTATTATGTTTGCTTATTTTCTTTTCTTTCTTCTAGCTTTCTGTTGTCACTAGTGGGAGAAATAAATTGATTCTAGGATAGGACAAGATCATAGCTTGGTTTACAGCCCATAATTAAAGATGTAGCAGTCCTCTCTACAAAGCAAGTTTGACATGAGTATATATTGAGTGTTTTCGACTATACTCGCTGGGCATTTGGGGAAATAGGTGATTTTTGTTAAAGTTTTCTGTCTTTTACATGTTCTAACTCTTGTCTTCTCTTCTGTCATTGTTCCTTTTCTTCAAGTTCTGGCTTAGAGGGCTCCCCGAGATGTGAGAAGACCTAGTTGAGAACTTGCTAACGAGCTGAATGGAAGGCAGAATAGAACCGGCCTTAGTTAAATCCTCTGGCTTGACACAGCCTTCCAAAGTATCTCAGGTGTTTTGGAAATGCTTGCTTTTTTCTAGGGAGGCTGCATTACCTGTCTTCTCAACAGCGTACTGTGACACACACTAATTATATTGTGATTTCAAGAGGGTTGGTATTGTGAGGGGTTTTGTCCTCTTGCTTAAATATGATATATGTGTTCCAGTGGTTTGGGATAAGCAGTATTGCAATATACAGTTGGTAAGCAATAAACGTTGCATATTCAACTGCAGTGTATTCAGAGCACGTTGATGTTCCAGCATAGAGCTGTGCTTCCCTACATGATTCCTCAGTGAAAGAGCAGTGTTTTAATTTCATGATCAATTGAATTGATTTGGTTCGCCTAAAGGAAATACTACAGCTTTCTTGTTGATTTAAGGCTGCATCGAACTTCCTGTGCGAGACAATGGTTTCTTTCAGTTTGACAGCCTCTTGATAATTGGATCGGTTGACTTTAGGACTCACTTGTGATTATTCTTGCAACAACATTGTCAATAGCATCCTGACCTTTTCAGCTGTGTCTCTTAGCCTGGAGGTTGCAACACCAAACAAGATTCCAACAGTTATGGCTTTAAAGGTCCTAGAAAAAGGAAGAGCTTTTGTCAGCTGAACATAGGCTCTTTGTGTTCCCAGTGACAATAATTTTCTTTCAGTTACTCAAAGTGGTTTTGTACTCATTACCCCATAATGTAAGGGAAATGTATAGTAAAATAGATTAGGGAAAAAAGCGAGCATTGGAGTATAGTTTTGATGTGGGTCATGGGTGTCTTTGTACATACAGCTTGCACAGAACTCTGCCTACGACACTGTTCCTTGGTTTTCTAATTAGGTGAAGGATATGTAGGTCGAACCAGACAGGTCAAATCGGAGCAGAGCGGTAACTGTTCAATGCTATTCTGTAATAGATTGATCTGGAATGGTGTGTGGTGGGTTCCTTGGATGCAGTGCATCTTGCACAGAGGTTTTCAGGCTCCTAAAAAAAAATCCCAGTCTAATTATATTGCCTGGATTGTCATGGACCTGCTACCGTATCGGAGACCAGTGTTGTATTTCTGTATGCTCCATGATGTTCCACGCTGCTTAACTGTTCTCTGCCCTTTTTTGTGTATTCATTTCTTTTTAGAGTGTCAGTGACTTTCCTTCCCAAGAGGATGTGGATGAAATGACAGAGAGGAAAAGTACTAACCCTGACTTTGAATGGGAGGGCCCAGAGTTTTCAGTAGCCTTTAGTGAGAACCAGATACCAGCTCCAGCAGAGACTTCACAAAGTCGTGACTTTGGCACTTCCTCTGTAAGCAGCGAGGAGGAGGAGGAGGGAGCTCCTGGCCTCCTTGAGAGCAAGGAGGAGCTAAGATGTGAAAAGGGGGTGTATGCAGGTGCAGAAAAACAGGCTGATGACTTAGAGCAATCTAAGGTGGAGACCCCTGTAATCCCTGCTTCGCCTCCGCTGCAGCCCTTTGAGAGAGAGGAGGTGGCAGAGGATGTTGAAGAGAATGTTACGAGAGAACCACTTAGAGAGCTAAACGGAGAGTGTCAGCACTCGTGTGTTAAAAATGAGTTTCCTGCAGTCATTCGCTGTTTTCAGGTAGTAAGCTCAGACCCTCCCTTTTAACAAATTTCCCTTGTCTTTTTGGAGTGAAACCCCAAACACTGCAGCAAGCACCTACCAAACCTCCAGGAACAGGAATGGCTTCCTTGGTGTGAATGCATTCTCTAGACTAATCAGCTAAGTAACCTCCTGCAGTCTATGTGAATGAGGCCCCTTCAGTTTACTTTCAAATAAAATGAGATGCATCTTAATGCAAAATGGTCTTTGCCGTCTTCTGCTTGAAGTGCCGTGAGTTCCAAATAAGCTCCAAAGGCACAGCACATCTCACTTCCCATGGAATTAGATGGCTGCTTTGAGGTTTTATGTTTTATTGCAGAAAATAAACCATCTAAGAGATGCTGAAGAGCAGAGACCTCATGTAGCACAGCAAATTGTAGCACTGATGAGTTTGTACTTAGGCCCCTTCCTCTTTTACTCCCAAAGTGGGAGATGTTTTTGCCTGCTTCAGTGTTGCTGAATATTAATCATATTAAATACAACCACTTAACCTGCTAACAATCAAGATGCTACTGTCGTATTTTTGGAAAGAGGGCAGAATTGATTGATCTGGAAAAGCCTTGTGGGTCTTTACTAACTTTATCTCCTCTTTTAATTAATTACCAGGTGGTGGAACAACTGATTATATTTTCTTGTTTCTTTGTCAACATACAATTTATTTTTTCTTTTAAAAACATGTCTGACATTGATTTAATAAAAGTCAGTGAACTACACATTGAGTAATTTAACAATGGAACTGGCTTTCCATTTGCATAAAGAATAAAGGTACTCTAAGCCATGATTCACTTTTTATTTGTCTATCCAAGTTGGTATTTAAGTAGAGCTGTTTAAGCAAGTTGTGGTTTGACTGGTAGTTGGTCGTGGGACTTTAGTCACTGGAAAGCCAGTCCATAAAGACAATATTTATGGTAATCTGACAAACTGTTTAACATTTGATGACCTCCTTCGTCTAATTTCAGAGGTCAGCATGTTGTTAGGGTCTGGGAAAATCTTGATGATTTCACTGTCTTACTTTAAAACTTGATCTGGATGGCTTCTGGATTTTTGACCCTATCAAACAGGAGAGGCCTAAACATTAAGATTTTTGGGCTGAGCCCAGTTTTCTTAGTCTATGATGCTTTTATCAGATCATTGTCAGACTGTTTGCCAGCAGCATCATCCATATGTAACCATACTAACTATTATTTTTTTTAAACCTATTTCATAGCCACCCCTAGTGAAGACTCAAACAGTCACCATCTCTGATGTGTCCAATGCTGTGAAAAGTGAAATTCCAACAAAAGAAGTTCCCATTGTTCACACAGAGACCAAGACTATCACCTATGAGGCTGCTCAGGTAGAGATGTTTTGACTAATTCTGTGGACTTGCAGAAATGCAGCACTGTAGAAATCTGCAGGTGGATTAATCCTTAAAATATATGCAGAGGTAATTTTCCGGAGTCAGGAGTTTGAGCATGTAGTTAAACTATGTCATAGTTCACAAGGAATTGAAGATTTCCCGATCATTTAAGCATTGAAGACTCAAATAACTTAAAAGATCTAATATTACTGAACTATTTTTAATCCTTTCAGTACATCTTCAAAATGAAATTATTTCCCTACTGTTACTCTTTTTTTCCCACCTTTTCCCCATAGGTATGCGTTCAGCTGTTTATATGTCTGATACCAATAAGAACTGTTACATCTAGTTACACTTTAAAGTGGCCCCTTTTAATAAGACTCGTTAGCTGTCATTGAATTACCTGTAAGTTTTTTCAAAATCACTGTCTGTGTGAAGTTGTCTCTTTTCTAATACCAGCAAGTGGCAATGCTTTGATGTAGACTGTTCAGAACAAACCGTATTAGGCCTTGTTCCTGTAAGTGATCTACTGTCTCCCTTGTCCTTCCTATTTGTTGCTTTTATCCACCAGAAGTCTCTTTCCTGTTTGTTTGGTCTTTAGAACTGTGTACATGTGAAATATGTTGTTCTTTTGTAACCTGTTTCCATCCTTTTCTTGTCTTGAGGATTTCCTAGTAGATTTGTAATCTCAGGCAACTGTTGAAACAAAGTGTGCTATGAAAATGCAAATTGTAGTCAGCATCTCCCAAGTACTTTGAAATAATACATTAGAATGAGTTGTGCAGTAGCTGCATAGATAAATGTGGTTCCATAGTTAAGATTAAAAATGTAGTTATCCATCTGCAGCTGGCTTTCTCACCTGCCCCAATTTCAAGCCACCTAGTTCCATAGTAGCTAGGGTCAGGAGGGACCTGAACAGATCATCTAGCCTGACCCCCTGCCACAGGCAGTCATGAATGTTGGGTTCACAAGACCCCAGACAGGTGATCATCCAACCTCCTCTTGAATTTGCCCAAGGTAGAGGCGAGGACCACTTCCCTGGGAAGTTGGTTCCAGATTTTG
>JAGPOW010003022.1:5124148-5199727 GCA_030014935.1 Caiman crocodilus
CAACCTCCTCTTGAATTTGCCCAAGGTAGAGGCGAGGACCACTTCCCTGGGAAGTTGGTTCCAGATTTTGGCTACCCTAACTGTAAAATATTGCCTTCTGATCTCTTACCTAAACCTATTCTCCATCAGCTTATGACCTTGTTCCTTGTCACCCCAGGTGGTGCTGGGGAGAAAAGGGCTCTGCTTATTTGCTGTTGATCTCCCCTGATGGTCGTGTAGGCAGCCACCAGGTCCCCCCTCAGCCTCCTCTTGCTGAGACTGAACAAGTTCAGGTCCTTCGGTCTCTCCTCGTAGTCTCTCCTCCTTCAGTCTCTCCTCCTGCTGCCCTCTCACCAAGCAGGTGGCCCTCCTCTGAACCCTCTCCAGGCTGGCCACATCTCTTTTGAAGTGCGGCACTCAGTACTGGATGCAGTACTCCAACTGCAGCCTGACCAAAGTCGCATAGGTGGGGAGTATCACTTTTCTGGATTGGCTTGAGATGCATCTTTGGATACATGACAAGGTATGGCTCGCCTTGCTGGCTGCAGTCTGGCATTGGCAGCTCATGTTCATCTGGAGTCAATAATGACTCCAAAATCCCATTCTGCCTCTTCTTTCAAGAGGGGAACTCCCCAGCCGGTATGTGTGCTGTGGATTCCTTCTCCCAAGGTACAGCACCCTGCGTTTGTCTATGTTGAACCCCATCCTATTCTCATCTGCCCACTTTTGTAGTCTGTCTAAATCTAGTTGCAGCCTCTCTCTCCCTTCAAGTGTTTCCACCTCGCCCCAGATCTCAGTGTCATCAGCAAACTTGAACAGCGTGCTTTCCACCCCCTCGTCCAAGTTGCTGATGAAGTTGTTAAACAGTGTGGGCCCAAGGACCAAGCCCTGGGGTACCTCACTGCTCACATTTTGCCAGGTTGAGTACAACCCATCCAACACTACTCTCTGGGTGTGCCCCATCAGCCAATTTTTTACCCATCCAACTGTGCAGGCATCAATGCCGCAATCGCTTAATTTATCGATGAGGATGGGGTGAGAGACAGTGTCAAAGGCCTCTTAAAGTCTAGAAAGACTACATCTACAGGAACACCATCATCCAATGATTTAGTTACTTGGTCATAAAAGGCAATCAGGTTGGGCTGGCAGGACCTGCCTTTATTGAACGCATGCTGATTGCCCATGAGCACAATCTCCCCTGCAGACCGCCCACAGATGTGCTCCTTGATGATTCTCTCCAAGATCTTTCCGAGCACTGAGGTGAGGCTTACAGGCCTTTAGTTACTTGGGTCCTCTGAAATCCTACAAACTTTATTTGATATCGGAGTAGAATTTTTCAACATTTTTTTTTAGCGAAGTTGGACAAGATTGCCCATAATTGCACAGTGCAAGATTCTCATGTTGTGCATAATACAGAAACTTTTAGGAAGCCTCAATATTTAGAGATAAAATAGACTAGAGGAATGAAATACTTCAGGCTTCCCAGCTCTATTTGTCTCCATTCCCATTAGTCTCAAGAAATGAGAATTCTGAAATAATTCATTTAGGTCAGGTGATACTTGCATGAATTGATCTTCTGAGAAATAATTGGTTTGTAAAATTCCTTACATTTCTGGGGAAGCTAGTCCCACCTAGTGGTGATCCAAGGATTTCATCCTACTGAGAGTGATCATTGCAGTCCCATGGCCTCCTTTGTTCATTTACTCTTACAAAACATCCTCTTACCCATTAGTAGTTTTTAATTCGGTGGGTTTTGTCAGCAGGCTTCAGAAAAGTTGAGCATTGACAAGGAGACAAGCAGTTAAAATAGTGGCACATGCTGAAATGGTTTGTTTAATACAGTAGCAGCCTGGACCCTCACTGTGCTAGGCTGTAAGGATGTAAGATATGACATATGACAGGTGTTAGAAAGTGAGACAAAAGTATCATCCAGTCACGTATAAAGTTTTATTTAGGATCACAAGGTGCCAGTTAAGTGCATATGGCTCTTCAGTTCTCTTTGATTGATTCATAGATTTCATAGACATTAGGGCTGGAAGGGACCTTGGAAAATCAAGTCCAGCCCCCTGCCCCAGGGGCAGGAAGTCGGCCAGGGTCAGAGGATCCCAGCAAGATAAGCATCCAGACAATTTCTTAGAAGTGTCCAGAGTAGGTGCTTGCACCACCCTTGGGAGTCTTAGAATATGAGCTTGAACTGCTTACTGAAGGACAAAAGGAAATGGGACTCACTTGCACAGCAGCTGCCCTGCAGTAAACTGCCCACATGCCTGCTTTCATACTGTCATATGTTGAAGTGGGACCATGATAAACTTTGTCCTCAGCGAAAGAAGGGGCCAATGAAACTATCATGGTTTAGTTGCTACTTTGGGGTTAAGAATGTGCAAGTGAGAAGTTACTGCAAAGCATCTGACCAGCAGTAAAGCTCTACCCCTTTTGCCCTAAAGTGAATTGTTTATATGCAGTAAAAGCTGAGTTATCTGGCACCTTGCAAGCCGGCATGCTCTGTTAATGGGTATGCTGGCTTGTAGGGGAAAAGTGAAACTGGAAGTGCCCACCGTGGCACTTCTGGTTTTGCGGAGCCCCCATGGCCCAGGGGAAAGCAGCCTGCATGGATCCCCCCCTCCCTGTCCCTCAGGGCCCGCAGGAGGGGTGGATTTGTCACATTGCTTCTGTGGAACTTGTAGGTCTAATTTGGGACTGCAGTGTGCAAGTAGAACAGATATCAGTTCTACCCCTGCTGTCTGAAACGTGCCTGATAGCACAGGGGGATACCAAAGTAATTTAGCAGGCAAACACCCTTAAATAGTTTGGAAAAAGGGAAGGGTGGAGGGGGAGGGGGAAAAAAAAAAGCCTCCCCCCCACTTCCACCTTAGCAGTTGAGACCTGAACACAGTCACTTCTGGGAAACAAACCTGGGGCTGCATGATCCTGTGTCAGTGCATGATTACAGCTCAGAGGTTCTAGTGGACGTCAGAACTGCTCTGGATTACTCTGGTTCTTTGCGTCTCCATCCAGCGATCATATGGCTACTCTGTCTTAAAGTCGAAATGATCAGTGCTGGACCTCTAGCCAGCGTTAGCTTTAAAGTATTAGTCGCATAGCTAAATGCCTGATTCAGCCATCTGAGAATCAGTTTGCTCTTTCTCATGAATAATGCAGGGTCTACTTTTGAAGTGATGATTCATCATCTCAGATTACAACATATTCTATTGATGTTGAGGGCTGCCTTTCAATAGATAGTGTGTGGTGAGGAGTAATAGCTGTTCTGTGTGTCTTCCATTAGACAGATGATGGCAATGGGGATTTGGACCCTGGAGTCCTGCTGACTGCTCAGACCATCACCTCTGAGACCCCCAGCAGCACAACCACCACTCAAATCACAAAGGTAAATGAGGACAGTGCGAGGACAACTAGGGCCTGCTGGAGTTGTAGAGATGTTCCTTAACCACCCAAAACCAAGCTGTCATTTCCTGATCAGATGTTGAGTGGCACAGCAATTACCCCTCCATTTCTGTGTTTCCTCCTCTGCACTTAATTTTGCTAGACATCAATACAGTCCTGATAGGATATTTTCTTCCTCTATGGAGATCTGTACCATCTGAGTTTCAAACTGATCTCACAGTAAGCTGAGATCCTGTGTTGCTCTAACGTAAAGCTGAGCTGGACTCAAAAAGAGTATGCACAAATCGACATATTTAGATTTCAGGCTTTCTTAGACCTTTTATTTAATGCAGAGTTTAGACTAAATGGCTGAGGCTTGGCCATACTAGAAAAACAAACTTGCTTGCAAAGAATGAGTTTGAAGATTTCAACTTAGTTCTATGTTACATGACAGTCCTAGATCTGTGTCAGGGAACAGCAGCTTAGAGTCCAGGCTGGGCAGCAGGAGGCTGCAACGAGTGCACCAGGGCTCTGTGGCTACAATCACTGCACGTATCCCTCAGGATGCATGGTGAGGAAAGCACAACCTCAGCCCCTTCCCTGCCATGTGCCCTGAAGTGCCTGTGTAGCTGCTGCCAGAGCTGGGCTGGGGCTCCAGACCCTAGTGCAGCTGCAAGTAGCCTGGGCTCTGTGGCAGCCGTGGCTGCACACACACCTCAAGGTGCATGGCAGTGAAGGGGCTGGAGGCAGCGCAGCCCTAGCCCCTTCCCCACCAAGTGCTCCCTGAGGCATGTGTGCAGCCACTGCCAGCAACAAGCTTGGACCCTGGTGCAGCCACTTGTGGGCTTGCAGCTGCCTGCTGCAAGCAACCCAAGCTATTTGAGCAGCCCATCCTTGCTCCTCTACCCTTTTTTTGCAGCATGGCTTATGTGCCCACTTCATGGGCTTCCCTTTGGCGGGGAGAGGGGGTGCTCTATGCTTCCTGCCTTGCAGTGCCCATGTCTGGCAGCCAGCAGCAGCTCTCCCCGTTTTCTCCTTCCCCTCCCCCTCCCAGCCTGCTGTCCCTGTGCATTTAGGGGGAGGGGTGGGGTACATTCATTTGAATGGTAGCTCTGGTTTGTAAATCTTTTCTCTGTGGGAGGAAGTGGTTGCAAACTTGCCCCTCTCCCTCCCTCCCCCATGCCATGTTGTGTGGTCTGCCCCTTTGTTCAGCTGATGCTTTGTGATCCAGAGATGGAGGGTGCTGGAAGGGTGCTGCAGCTGTTGCCTGGAGGAGCCCTCCAGGGGGACAGCTGGCCCCTGGAGCAGCTCTCTTCCTTCCCCCTTCACCATGCCCATGGAGGTGGTGATCCAGACAGAGCCTAGGCTGCTTGCATCAGGCAGTGATAAGGTTGCAAGTGGCTGCACTGGGGTCCAGAGCCCCAGCCTGGCTTGTTGCTGGCTGTAGCTGTACACACGCCTCGGGGAACACAGCAGGGAATGGGCTGGGGTTGCATTGCCGCAACAAAGGTTAGTCCCCTTGTGGCTCCCCTGCCCTCTGCCCATGGCACAACATCTTGGAAGTCTAGGTTGTAGGGGTTTTTGGCAGTTGGCCCAAAAATGTTGCCAACTTCTGAGCTAGTGTCAGTGTCCCTTTACTATGATCCCAGTCTGAAAAAGAAAAGAAAAATATTTTTTTAAACCGCTTTTTATTGGTTTGTACTTGGTTTAAAATAGTGGTTGCTGGCTGGTCAATCCTGGAGCCTCTTGCATTCAATTCCTCGGCTGCGGGGACTGAACGCATGCGTGCATAGGCTCACCACTTCCTCCCCACCCGCCCAGCAGATCAGATGGTGAGGAGAGGGACAGAGTGCAGGAACAGCCTGCTGAATGGGGCCCTGGTTGGGAGGATGGAGTGCTGGCAGCTTGTGGGGGGGCCTCCTGCTGCTGCTCTGCGCACCTGGCAGAGGCCCTACAGCGAGTTTTCAGGTGGCTGAAACCCCCTGTAGACCTGCTTCTAGTGTAGTGCCACCACTGCCCAGGAACCTCAGCATGCCTAGCCTCAGCATGCTGTGGTGCAGCCCCAGCCTCAGCTGGGAACAGCCCAGCCCCAGCCTGCAGCTGCAGCCCACCCAGCCCCTTTCCCTCACTGCCATTGGGCAGCAGGGGCAGATTGAGGCTTCAAGGGTGAGGGAGGCAGTGGGGCTAGGGCTGGGGCCTTGATCTGCCCTGCACGCTCCCCACCATGGCCCTTTCCCCTACCCCTGCCTCTTCCCCCACAGACTAGCCTGCTGGTTGGAGCGGGGGGCGGGATGGTGTGGCAGCACAAGGTACATCTTGGGTTCCCTTTAAATTCCAAACGTGATCTCTGACTTGAAAAGGTTGGACACCACTAGTTTAAAGAAACATTTCACTTGAGCATTATCAAACAGATTTCCTCCTTCCTCTTCCATGACCTCTCACCAGCATAAACAAAAATATCACTGTCAGACTACCATCACTGCTTCAGAGGCAGTAAGTTGTTTGACTGCCATACTTGGAAAGCAGCCTCAACTCACTTTGTAACTCAGTTTGCTCTTCTTGCACTGTTGCCTAACAGTAACTTATGTTCTTTCGTACTAGACTGTGAAAGGTGGAATTTCAGAGACACGAATTGAAAAAAGAATCGTCATCACAGGAGATGCAGACATTGACCATGACCAGGTGAGCCATTGTAAGCTGGCCAAACAAGAGCCTGTTCAGAGGCTACAAAAAGAGCTAATCAGTTGTTCTAATCTACAAATTACTTTCTGTGCCAGAAGAGTGGTGGCCACCTTTTTGCTATTGCACCACAAGACCCCCTGCCCCAACATACTCCCTGAGTGCTGCTCTGATTCCTGTCCCCCCACAGGCATATCTGATAGTTTGCACCATTGCAGAATGGAGGGTAGGGTGGGCTCATGCTTCCTGCTACATAAAATGGAGTGGAGTAGCAGCAAGACACTGCTGTGAGATGTCACCACCAAGAGCCAGTTTAACACTTACTTGACCCTGTAACTGCCCCATTTTTATATGGTGAGCAAGGATCCAGACCCCTGCATTCAGTGATGACTGTAGAGCCAAGAACAACTCCTCTCACAGCAGCATCCAGCCTCTTATCCTGTACCTACCACCTGGAGGTTTTGCCCAGCCTCCCCATCTCCCTTTCCCTTCCATTATTGAACTTCTGGGACTCATGCATCATCCACAACAGCTACCTGTGCCACTTAATTCACATGTCACAGGTTGGCCAGTACATCTGCCAGGCAGTCAAACTGTCTCACTTGTGTTGAATACAGTCATTCAGGAAGAATTTAGGCTGCTAACTAGTAAGATTGTCTTGGGCTAAAAGTCATCATACATATGCATATGGCCACCAGGCAGCCTGCAGAGCAGCTCTTGCGGGTAAGTTTGGGGGATTGAGGCCCCCTCCATAGTGAGGGAGGGGAAGGAGTTGGGCAGGGCTGGGGGTGCTGCCCAGCCTGGGCAGTGCATGGGGCTTGGGCCCAGGGCTAGAATGTGCAGCCTTAGGGCCCTGATGGGGAGCAAGATGGAGCTGTGAGGAGTTCATCCGGGGGGGCTGGCTGCTTGCCATTCTGTGCACTCCCGGAGTGGCTACCACCCCCCACAGGACTCTGCAGCCTAGTAGGTTAGACCCAGTGCAGCAGGGCAGTGGGGTGGGGCTGGGAAGTTTAATCCCGCTGCTCCGGGGAGCCTGGCGCTGCCATGGTGCGGTCCCTCCTGTCTGCTGAACAGCAGCAGGGATGGTGGCATGGAGGGCAATGTGGCACTCATGGTGGCAGCACCTGGTCCCGTTCTGCCCTGCCATGCTGGGTCCTGCCTGCTGGGCTGCAGACAACCCAAGGGGAAGGCAACAGGGCAGGGAGCCCCAAGCCCACAGCCCACACCTGCCCCACACACGAGTCTGGGGTGCACATGTCCCCCATGCACCACCCCAGGAGTGCACACAGTGGTGGGGAGCCAGCCAGCCACACACCCCCCCCCCGCCTGCAGTGACCAGCCCACGCTTCCCTCCCCTTCTGCCCCACAGGCTCTGTTCCTGCTGTGCTGCCCATGGGAGAGGGGGAGCCAGGCTCCACGTTCCCCTCCATGGCAGCAGCTGCTACCTCCAATGGGTAGCAGCCAGGGCTTGGGTGCTGCTGCAGGACTCTGCAATACCAGGCCCCTGGCCTTGTAGCCCTGCCAACTGGGCATCCCCTCTGGCAGGGCTGTGGGTGGGGAGTGAGGGGCACTGGCATATCTGGGCTGCTTAGCGCTACAAAGCAGTTGTGAGGGACTGCTCATCAGGACATGGGCCTGGGTATGACTAAGGGGGCAAGGGGAGCTCTGATTTTTCCATGATAAAAACACCCAAATCAAATGTCAAATGTATAGGTATTTAGATTGTATTTTATTATAGTGATTGAAGCACTGGTAGGCTTCCAAATTTATGTGTGTTAGTGACATTTCATTTTAAGCATGAAAAAAGGCAGATTTGGGGGGTTTTGATCAGAGAACTTGTGGTTTGATCAGAGAATTTGCAATTTTTAAACACAGAAAACCAGGATCCATGCTGATCATGCACAATGTAAGATGAGCTGAATTAGAAACATGTCTGCAAGTATCCCCAGAATGATTGCTATGGCTTGCTGTCTTCATGCCATAAATTTATTGATACATAATGACCATCAGAGTGGCATGTGTTACTGCAGATACATTTCAGGGCATGGAAGGAGTGAACTGATTTCTTTTGTGATACTCTGATCCCAATCTTTATAAAAAGCAGGGCACAAAGGGAGAAGGGTTTCCATTTTAATGGCTGGGTCACTGGTTTGTTACAAGCACATTTTTCAGTATTTGAAATAAGTGACTTATAATAATTTTCCAAAGGCTTTTTAAGACATCAGCAAACTTTTAGTAAGTCTTTGCTCATGCTAAATGCAATTAAGGCTCCAGAAATCATTTTAATGGTACTCCACAGAGATAATATTTACCACATTGTAAAAAAGTAAATGCCTTCATGTTAGGACTTCCAAAGTCTGTTCTTTTTATGAACAACAGCTGTCTAATGAGTGGTCATTGGCTTCTAAGATTGGCAGTGATGGCTCAGTGGTCTGGATACCACATTTGGAACTCAATTTTAGTTATATGGGTCTGGAGGATACTTCATCTAAGAAAATGAATATATGGGGCAGTTCCTGTTGGAAGGAGGTCTGGGATTGGAATAGTAAAAGTCATGGTTGAGATGTATATTGCCAGAGATTTGTTGGAAGCATATACTCATCTGCACTATAATTATCTCTAGCTAGCAGTGTTTTGTTGACTAGTATGCATCCATAATATGAGCTAGTCAAAGATGCTGTATTACACTGAGGTGAAAAAATATTTTCTAGTCATGATCGGTGTCATTGCCTGCAGTGGGAGGCAGGTGTCAGCTGCAGTCAGGCTTGGCTGCTTGTATGCTGAAGACACCCAAAACCAGCCAAACTGGATGTTAGTTTTCAGCTTGAAGCTTTAAGCAGATTTTATTAACCATGACCTGATCCAAAAACTGTTAGGGGATAATTACTGGATCCTAAAGAAATGTCCAGTTTTCAAGGACAATGTCATGAATTTATGGATTTGTGTATACATGTTTACAGTAGTTTGATTTTTACAACCCAAGCAAAATTTGAATAGCCTAAAACTCATTGTATACGCTGTAACATCTCGTAGCTAATGGCAAATAATCCTTAAAAGCAGCATTTTTGCAATTGCTTTCAACGTGGTTCGAGTATTGATTTGGCCTCTGGGTGCTCATGTTCTTTTCTGGGCTGTTCTATATCCCTTGCATTTCAAGCCTACTTCTGCCTTTACTGATATATAAAATAAGTAAAAATATAAAAATAAGTTAGATGTCTACATAGTCGATACATATGCTGCCATTCCCCAAAAGGCTCAGGGGAGCTTATAATAAAAGAGAAAAGGGGATGATAGAAAGAGATTAAAATATTAAAATAGGAACAAATGACTTTCCCTCCCCTCTCACTTGGCTAGAGGATATTTGAGGACATCTTTCTGGGATATCTTCTTTGGCATATTTTGATGCTTTAGTGTTTGGAAAGTGCCTTCAGAGCCACTGTTGAAGACTATTGGGAAGTGCAAAGTTGAGCTGCTATTTTTACTGCTAAATTGACTGAAACTAATCTGAAATGCAGATGTTTGAAAGCTCACGCTTCTCTTGGCAAAACCCTTGTTCAGCTTAGTTGAGGGAAAATAGATCAGAAACATTCTTCACCATGTTACCAGCCCTCATGAACAGCCCTCTTCCTTCTTACGCTGGATATTCCATTTTTCTGCTTATTTGGAGATGAGAGAGTCATGCACCAAGTCAGGGGTGGGCAATTATTTTGGCTGGAGGGCCACTTAATGAGTTTGGGTGGCTGGGGAGTCTGTGGGTGTGGGGGTACATGTGGGGGAGGGTGTGAGTGGAAGTAGTGTTTGTGGGGTGTGTGAGTGTGGGAGGGACTGTTTGTGGGTATGGTGGGGGTGTGCATGTGAACCTGCCCCCTTGACTTAGTCAGCACCCACCCTCACCCTGCAACAGCCCAGAGCTCATGGGCCCTGCGGCACCTCTCCACCACTGCCAACATCACACAGCCCCCACCCCACCTCACCCCATGCCCGCTCCAGACTCACCCCAGCTCGCCTCGCGCCACCTGCCCATGGCACTTTCTGTTGCCCCCGGGCATGCAGCGGGGCTGGGGCAGCTCTGTGAGTGAACTGCCTTTGTAAGCAGCCCAGGCAGTGGTGGCTTTTTCTGGGTGGTGCTGCTGCTGCTGGCCCCAACCCCGTGGTACCAGTGGGGACCTGTGCACACAGCCGTGACCCAGCCTACCCCATGCCTGCTGTGGACTGTCCTGCCCAGGCTTAGCAGCAGCAGGAGTGGTGGCTGCCAGGCAGAAACTGTTCCTCAATGCAAGGGAAAAACAGGCCCTTCCTGGTGCAGCTACCCGGAGTCCGCACTGCCCCACGTTTCTGCTGCTGTCACGGCCGCCTCCGGGCTGCCCAGAGGCAGTGGTGGCAGTGCAAAGCAGATGTAAGGCAGCCCGGCGTGGGCTCTGGGCAACTGCAGCAGGAAGGGCCCAGAAGTGGCAATGGGAGTGGGCGCTATTTCTCCACACTGAGGAACAGTTTCTTCCTGGCAGCCACTGCTGCTGAACCTGGATGGGCAAGTCTGTAACAGGCGTGGGGTGGGCTGGGTCAGAGCTGAGTGTGTGCACAGGTCCCTGCCAGTACCATGGGGCTGGGGCCAGCGGCAGCAGCAGCCAGAAGGAGGTGCTGCCGCTGCCTGGGCTGTCCAGCAAGGCAGTCCAGCTGCAGAGCTTCCCCAGCCCTGCTGAGTGCCCAAAGGGGGGCAGGGCACACCACAGGTGGGTGGTGCCAGGACCAAGGGACCTGTTGCAGGCTGAGCAAAGCCCCTCTGAAGGCCCTATTTTGCCCACCCCTGCACTAACTGAAGCTCAGTGAGAGAAAATTCAATGCCTGAACAGTTCCCAGGCACTAGAACTGAATCGGTAGCCAGTGCCTAGAGTTAGAATCTGGTAATTCTCTCCATAGAGATTTGAGCAACTCCTGGAAATTAAAAGGTTAATGCACAATTCTAAAAAAAACCTGAATTGCAGTTTTACAAAACTACAGTGAAGTCTGGTTAATCAGTCACAGAAGTAGCTTGTCACTATGGTCTTATAAGTCATTGCACTGACTCCCTGCCAGAGTCCTATTGATTTGTATGCAAAACTTTTGGGCTAATTCATTATCTGTTAAATCATAATTAGTCATTTCCAAGAGCACACCTGTGATAAATCACAATGGAATATGCTCTTAATAGTCTGCTTAAATGGTATTCTGCTTAGCACCTGAGCTCAACAGAAGCATTGGATACACTTCATCCTTTTTTGCTTTAATCTACTGTTCCATTTTGCAGTTTATCTTTTGTTTGTGGAAGCCATCATGCATGTAAAAGTGCATAGCAATGGTTTGTTTTACTGCATCACAGTTGTGTGATTTTTACATAGCAAGTGTTCCAAATTTGTATAATAAGGAACTGTAAACTTAAACCTTTATCTCTCTAATCATACGATTTGCACATAGCAAGCGAGAGTGCATGCAGCTTGCACTTGGAATTTTTGCAATATTTTTTTTCTTTTATTATAAGTGTCAAAAATCATTTGTTGCGTGGCATGCAAAATACAGCTCTCAAATCACTGTGAACATGCTTACTGCTGGCAAGCCCCTTGTGGATAATTTAATCATTACCAATCCCCTTGGTATGACGATCTAACCAGATTTTGCTGCGTTTCCAGCTATCAGCTGTTTCTTTTGTGAACAGTCCCTTTCCGCATTATAATAATACTGTCTTCTCACGTGAACATTGACCTAATTAATGGGACTCCACGTTCCTGTTTTTATGAAATGAGACAAATATTATATTCAAAAGTGTGCCAGGTACTTGACACTCACTCAATTCCTTCTTTTCCACTGGTGCAGACATCTGTGGCATTTTAGTTGGTGGCTTTGGAAACTCAAATCACAGGGCAGTTATCTTTCAGGACAGCCCCTAAATCACAATCTTAAGTTTTTCACCTGCCAATCACCTGGTTGTCCCATACTGTGTCATATAGATGGCTACGAAATCTCCTCCATTCAGGATGTTCCTGTGTAGTTTAAGTTCAGTTCCTGCATCACATGGAGATAAGGGCAGTCATTTCACCCCAGGTCAGCAGATGCATAATTATATGCTATTCAGGAATGGGGCATGTTATTTGATTATGGAACCAGCTGACTAGAAAAACACTTAAGAAGTGTTTTGTCCTCTGTTGGGGAAAATGCTTCTCTTTACTAGAAGAGAGGTCTATTGACTTGCATCAGTGGACACTCCCCTTGGAGAGTGTGGTGGGTCTCTGATGCTTTTAAATTTGCCACTTAGTGTAGCAAGGAGAATTTCTCCCTGAAAGGCTACTAGTTTCCAGGAAGATTTAGTCTCAATCTTCAGTTTGCTGCTTAGTTTCTGTTCAGATTGAAGGATTAAAGCAGGTTTCATTGTTCCCCAAAGATAACAGTTGTCTTTTGACACCATGTAATTCAGGGACGGCATAGGAACATAAGAGCTGGAAGGGGCCTTCTGGGCCATCGAGTCCAATTCCTAGTAAGGTCTTGCAATGGTTTGTTTTTTTTCCTGGTCACGCTCGTAAAACCAAGATAGGAGTATAAAGCTAATGAATAAGTTCAGTCATTCCAGTTTTCATGCAATTCGAAGTGCTACAAAGATGAGAAATGCCAGAGTAAATAAGGAAGTCACTACTGTTTATACTGCAGTGAGGAGAGACAACCTTGGAATTGGGGCACGCTTTTGTATGAAGTATTTTACAGGGGCGCAAAGATGCCTACCCTCAAGACTTTCCAGAGTGATGGGCCTTACAGATGGTGGAAAAGAATGTAGCATGCAAATGGAGTGGTCAGTGGCTGGGGAAGAAACAAAGGTGGCAGCATTATAGTTAGATTGGAAAATTGCAAGGGAATGCAGTAAGTTGTTGCTAGTGTAAGCTTATACCTTGAGGAAGGCACATGTTTTGGTCTGATGCAGTGTGTCCTTGCAAGTGCAGGGTGTGAGGCAAGGTGTGGAAGGGCAGCTACAACTGCCAGACAGCTGATCACAGAGCTGCTAGTATAGGAGTCTTCTGGAGCCAGTACTTTTCTATAAGCCACTGTTAGACTGGTGATGCCAGAGCTCAGCAAATGGAAGGAGACCTGTCACCCAGACCTGCCATCCTGGGTTGGCTCCCCTCTGACTTGGGTTGGGGTGGATGTCCTAGCTCTCTCAACCAGCTGCTTAAAGCTACAGATAAGTGAAATCCCGACACCACGAAATTCAGTGCAACCCGGATTTCACCCTTTGTATGTATAGGGATGTGTGAGAGTCTGAAGTGAAATTCATTTTAAAGTATGAACATGTACATAGCCCAAAGTGCTTCTCTGAAATCCTGTTTCCATTTCAGGTTCTAGTGCAGGCTATCAAAGAAGCCAAAGAACAGCATCCAGACATGTCTGTGACCAAAGTGGTCGTTCACCAGGAAACTGAGATTGCTGAAGAATAACCAGGTCAGGTAAGTGGATGGAGGTCAAAAGTGACCCATGTGCTAGGACCACCTTCAGAAAGAAGCACCCATGCTTTACTTCAAACTTGGTTTATATTTTAAATTGTCTCCAGTGTGGCTCCAGAGCTTTGCTGCAAAGGTGCGCCGGGGGGGGGGGGGGGGGGAACGACACGAAATGACAATTAATTAAATATTGTGAATTAAAAAGTTTTTTTTTTACAGCAGGCAGACTGCCTAGATTTCATAGACATTAGGGCTGCAAGGGAACTCTCAAGATCATCAGGTCCAGCCCCCTGCCAAAGGGCGGGCAGGCAATCAGTAGGGGTCAAATGATCCCAGCAATGTAGGCATCTGTGCAGAAGGGCTCTGGTGCAGTGGAAACATACTGAACTACCAGTAGTTTTGAGGGACTGGCTGAGGGTACCAATTTCAAAAAGACAAAAAGTAGCTGAGAGTAGGAAGGGCTGGCACACATATCGCAGCAATCTGAGGGCAAGAAATACTTGCTTCAGATGAAGAGGTGGGTTAATTTGGATAGACTGAATGCAGTTACCCAGATTGGAATTTGGCTAAATCTGTCTCTACAATTAGGGTGACGGTTAACAACTGATTACAAGGGACATTCCCCTGGGCTTTAGCCAGTCTTTCTGGTCATGCCAGAGAACTCCTGCTGTACTGGCACTATAACACAGCAGGGCTGATTTACTGGGTGTGAATGGGGGTTAGATTAACAGGGACACAAAGGTATCTAGGCACAATCTATAACCAGATAAACACACTTCTCCTGTTTCAGCTCTGTTCAAAACAAAGTGCTCAGATCAGTTTGAGAGCTGGAGAGGGAATGAATGGGGATTCACTATTTGACAAGAGCAAGTGCCAGAGTTGGCAGGAAGATAAGATCTGTGTATGTTTTCAAACCTCCAGGCCTGAACTCAGAGTCCTAAAGCCACGCTGAGCTGCTTAAATAAAAGCGGCCTACTTTGTCAAAGAGATTGAGCTCTCACAGCTCTCATCATACTAAGGATTTGTGGAGATTCAGAAAAAATAATTAGGCCAGGCATTTGGGAAGCTTACTTTCATGCACGCAGGTGAAAATTCAGATCTGTGCTTTTAATCCTCTGAGAAATGAAGGCACCCTGTACTGCTTCTCGTGTGGTGTCTTTCGAGACCTGGGCAGTTGTACTGGATGTGTAACCTTCCATAAACATCTGTCTTTCCAGGAAGTTTCTCCCTGACTGAAAGAATGTGAGAGAGACGAAAACCAGCAAAACAACAAGGAAACTACCTGGAGCACAAAGACCTCGGTTTTACAATCTTTACTCTCAGAAACTGAACCTTCATATTGCTTATTATTAGGAGTTGTGCTTTGACATTTACTTGGAATTTTCCAGAGTACAATGGATCCTTTTGAATATAGTTTTTTATATTGTGACAGACAGTATGCCATACTTCTCACTGTACTGAATGTTTTTTTTTTACAGGTTTTAAATTTTGCATTCCCTCTCTCTCAGCCTCTGCCAGATCCATTTTTACAGCAGAGGTCCCAGCAAAACCCATGGGGCTCTTAAATGTCAATCCTTTGAGTCCTTTTTTTGTCCAGCCTCATCAGGTAAAATGAAGGTAAAGTCACACCCAGGCGAGGCATGGACTTTTTATGTAATCAAAGATGGAAAGAAACCTGGCAATGAGTTCTGCCAGAAGTCAGTTTAATAAGGCACTGGCATTTCTGACTGCCTCCTACAGCTGGCCCTAGGTATTTCCAGAGACTCCAACCCACAATGCCCAGGTGCACAGAACAGAGTTTCTGCCTTACTCTGAATTTTGTAGCTTTTGTGGATTTCAGACCCTTAACGTTGTTTGAGCATGGTAGGGTTTTTGTGATATACATTACACACACTTACACACACACACACACACACTTACACACACACTTACACACACACACACACACACACACTTACTTTAATCGCTGTGTAGATTAAAGAATACTGGAAGTTCCTTCGAGTGTCTCTTATACTGTGAATTTTAGAGCTTTTCAAGAGAACTGTGACAGGACACCTCCCCCTTCTGCTCCTCCGAGGACTGCATCTGCTGAATGCTACCTACCGATTTTGTTTTTGCTCTTTAGATGCCATTAAATTAATAAGCCTATAGAAGTGTGTGCTTATGGGGTGTGGGCTCTGAATGCTATGAAATAGGCTATACAGCTTTCACAGTGATAAGATTCTGAGCGTCATCCGTTTCCCCCCCGCTTTTGTTTGTGTGTTAAGTTTGTAAATCATGTTTTTTCCCGTACTATTTAAAGTTAAGCACATTACCCCTGTGCCTGGGCAGGGGGGTGCGCACTATTTTAACTTAATTTAAAGTCCCTTAGACAATCTTACCTTAGATGAGTAAGCTGTGTTTGGACAGGCTGTCCTCATGGGTGTAGATTGTTCTCATTGGTTGCTAAAGTCAAACTGTTTGCAAAGCAACTGTAGAAATGTTCAAAGCACTGACCACCCTCCCAACTCTCTAAATGATGTGTCTGTAATACTTTAGCTCCTTTACTGCCATACTGGAATGAAATACCAGGGCCAGAGTAGCCTGCACTTTTCAG
This sequence comes from Caiman crocodilus, assembly GCA_030014935.1. NCBI lineage: Eukaryota > Metazoa > Chordata > Crocodylia > Alligatoridae > Caiman > Caiman crocodilus. Next base: position 5,140,241 of record JAGPOW010003022.1, read on the forward strand.
TGTCTGGTTCAAGAAGACGCACCTGCTTTCTGAAAGGCACGAAAGTTATAGCATGTTTCCAGGATTCAACTATTCACCAGCCTGTGGCCTACTTACCTTTTTTTAAAAATTATAATTACATACAGTGTATTATGGGGAGGCAGGTATGACTGGCATTTTCTATTCACGTGAATGGAAATTATAAATTTGTGAACTGGCCACTTTGTGGTCCTGGCTTTAAAGATAAGGGATTAATACTTTTTACCTAGGGTAGGGTGTACCTGATTTCATGGCAGTTGGGGGTGATTTTTCACTGCTACTATATTTAATAGAAATGTCTTAATCATGCCCTGGTTTTTCCTTCCAGCAGTGTTTTTAAAGTGTTTGTTGGGTGTTTTTTGTAAAGAATATCCCCGTAGAATTGCAAGCAATATGTATTTTTTTTTAAAGATAGGGTGTTGAGGTTGTACTTCTGTATCTGGTGTGGCACATCAGTGGTCATGAGGGTACTGCAGAGCCCGTGGCTGCTAAAGCTTCATTCCAAGATGAGGAGAAAATGGCAATAAAAGCTTTCTGCTATTTAAAGTTTGAACAATGTGTTTTAAAAAAGGATGTTGAGTTTAGCTCAGGCTGAGCTATTGCCACTTGGCTGGAAGTAGTCTTTAAAATCACACTGTCCCCACACTCCATGTTTCTTAATTCAGGTGTAGTTTTAATTAAGCTGCCAATATTGGCTGGAGACCTCTTCTCTGTTAGAAGAATTATGGAGCTGCTGGAGTCCTCCACTGCTTGATAAGCCCGGCCTTTGGCTGCCCTCACAGGGCTCCTATGCAAGCGGCTCCTATGTTTGAGCTACGCTGCCTGTCCCTTCCTGCTGGCAGGTGCTACCACATGGAACAGCTACAAGGCAAGCTGTACTTTCTTGGTCCCTCCTGAGTGTGCCTCTGAGGTGGTAGCTCTGGCTTTCTGCCCCTGCTCTGGGTGGCAGCAGTGCAGTTGATAAACAGGCTGCAACCCTCCTGTTTAACAACTGCGTTAACCTAACAGACCCCACTGAGCATGATTCGTGGAAGCCGGTGCCAGAACACAGTTGCAGTGACAAGGACGCAGCGGCATCTTCAGTGCTGAGCATGAATTCATTCACCCAGAGGTACACAGCACATGGAGCAAAGGGCTTAAAGGTCTTTATGTGAATCCTGCTTAAGTGTAAGCCCTCTCCATAGCTCAGGCAGGTACAGCTTATTCCAGCCCCTTTTGAAGTCTGAGGGCTAGCTGGTGTTGTCACAGACCCTCTGTGTCAGTCTCACTCTGCAGCCTCCCCCCTTTTCCTGCAGGAGAGATGTCTTCTGATCTCTTCTCAGCCTTGGCCAAGCTACTGCATAACTTTACTGGCACTAGTCAGGGAGCCTTTTTACAGCTGCTAACTTGGCTTTTGGAGACTGTCTGCAGAGATGCTTGTTCCCTTTCAGCATCCCCGTCTGCTGTCACCCCCATACACAGGAGTGTAGTAGTCTTTGAAGTCATGTCAAGTCTGAAGTAGTGACTTCCACAGGAGTGGAAGTAGTCTTTGAAGAGCTCCTTGTGACAGGTTCCCTCATAGGGTTTAGAGTTCCCAAATGTTTATCTTCCCATAACACTTAGGCATTTGGTAGTTGAAAGGGTTTAGATCCGCCACTTTCTCTAATGAAGGAAGCACTAAACGTCTCCACTGCAACCTAATGCTTTTACACTAGGTGTGGTGTGAATTAACAGCATAAAAACGATCAGGGTAGGCAAAGTTCTTGATCTTTTCCAGGTGGAGGAACTTGCTAGTGAGAGAATTGTTCCTTTCCAAAAGGATTAGTGAAAGTGTTTCTTGCACGTAGCCTGCTTTTACCGTGGCTGTAGAGTCACTTCTCAGAGGGGACTGAAAAAGCAGAGTAGCCTTTCTGCTGGATTCTGGGTAGCCACTAGCTGTGCTGCTCATTCATGCAGCTTCCTTTGGACGTGAGCATTTGTTTTTTCTAGTCACCCTTTCCCTAGCACACAGCTGCGCAAGGGCACAAGTCAGTCCAAAGTAAAGTGGCTTCTGAAAGTATAGGATAGCACTGACCTTCCAGGAGCCTGTTATGTAACCTGGAGAGGGATTCCTACCTAACTCCACTGGGTCTCATAGACAAGCCTTACACATTAGATGTTCTCCTAAGCCAGAAGTTGAACCAAGACATTGATTGTTCCTTAAACTGCTCAGACTGGAACAGTTTAGCTTTTCAGAGAAACAGGGAAGCCTGGAGCTTTCAGTATCACACTCAATACTCCTCTGAGTCGCTTACTGCTAACACTGGAAATAATCTCTTCCACCTTAGCCAGAAACAGCTGCAGGGTTGCCTGTATCCTCTTCTGCTATTCATTTTCCCCCTAATGTAAGTCGGTCAGCATTTCCTTTAAATCTGACTTGTGGTGAATTGTGCATTTTCAGGGGACCAGAACTGCTGGTATCAATATGAGTAAACCAGGTCTATTAGTAATATGAATGTTCCCAGCTATTCCCAATTCACAAAATCAGTGTGAGACTGTCTTGAATGTATAGTGTGTATTATTTGGAAGCTATTTATATATATGAATGAACATTTTCATAGAAAAGGTGGCGAGGAGCATCATGACCTGTGTCAATAAATTAAACTGGACTAGGCAGCTTTGTTTGCCAGACCACACAGTCACCCAGCAGTAGTTATATTGAGACCTGATGGACTTCTGGTTTTAATAAACTGGTTTGCTGACTTCATACAATGTACATTTACCTTAAAAGATGTTAGTGTCCCAACCTTGGGTTTGTTTTTTGGGTATTTTTTTTTTACAAGTTTAATCTCTCTTTAGTTGCAAATATGAAGGAGCTTTGTAAAATTTTTAAGACAATGGTGAATTGTCTAGAATAGCTGTTTACATTTTTTTCTTTACAAAAATAGGAAATATTGCAACAGAATAAAATTGGCAAATCTTTATAGTTTGAATAGTAAATCACAGGAGCTGTTATTTTGGACTTTTATAGTAAATCAAAGAAAAAAATTGCTGTAGTGTTTAGACAGACCTAAGTGTTCAATATTGCTTCTTGTATTGCATTTTTCAATAAACTTTCAAACAAACCATCGCCTCCAGCTCCATCTTGACTCTCACCTTGTTCAGCCAGCACACTCTGCCCACCAAGGTGGTTCTGGTGGCTGAAGACTGACTTCAAGCTATCTGCAACTAGGAAGAGCCAAAGGTGGAGCTGTTGATAGCACCCACCCGGCTAAATCTCAACAGCACAATTGCTGCTGTGAATGCCAGCCCTGCAGTCTGTCTTGGATGCCTCAGTGACACAATATAAATCTAGGGTAAAGTTTTCAAGAGATCTAATTGACTTAAATGCAGAGAGTCTATCCTTAGCCTAGAGGACGTGCTGAACTATTTTACAGTAACGGGCATGTTGTCTTCCAGGCGCTACAGAAGCAGGCGTGAGCACTGACTTCAAGAGCCCTGGTGCCAGTAACTTCGTTCTGCCACGTAAGAGGAGGGACGCCAGTGTCACACGAGCACTCGTGTCTCGTAGTTGCACCAGAATTGCTGGCTGCTGGAGCTGTGAACTGTTGGGGAGCACGGTTCAGTGGAGAAGTGCAGTGATGTTTGCCTTCAACGTGCAGGGGAGGATGAGAGACTGGTAGACGTCTCTAAGGAGCCTGGCACTGCAGCATTGCCTGAAGTTATTTTGAGCAGCCACTAGAGTTCCCCACAGCCCTGCACTAACCTACAGCCACTGCACAAGCGGTTCCCATGTTAAACCTCTACTTTTCAGCACTGGCTTTTGTTTTGGGGGTCATTAAGCTGTTGGCATGTAGAACAGAGCGAGTTTGAATAGCTGTCCCCACCGACACAACAAGGAAAATTTTCTGAAGCACCTAAGTGACCAGCTGTGAGCTCCTGAGAGGAAAACTACCGTGTCCCTAAAACATCAAGTGTGCTTGATAAAGCACAGGATTGAGATGCCCATGGAAGCGAGCCCTTGTAGTTGACAGTGGAGGAAAACCAGTGTTGTTGGCCCTAGAGAGCCCCTGCCTGCCACAGTTGGGTGGCTCCAGCAAAACTACCTCCAGAGCAGGTGTCACCAGGCAAGAGCTTCTGGCTTTTTACTCCTGCGTCAGGCAGGCATCAGCCTTCCCTAAGGGGAGGACAAAATGAAGTGATAGCACCAGCTTTACGCAGGCTTGCTGCTTCAGTGCCTCCTGGCTCTGTGCTCCCCTTCTCGCTGGAGCCAGAACAGAATCCAAGTCTGAAGGAAGAAGAGCATGGCTCTAGCGGGGCAGGCACGGCAGTGCTCGCTAGCACCCGAGTACCTTCCCCGTGTCCCTTAGGCACTTGTACCTCAGTTGTTACATGGTTGAGAAGCCTGCATCACTGCTATCCCCTAGATGAGAGCTAGCCTGGATATACTTGCATCTCTCAATCCAACAAGTATACTTTCATTTTCCTTTTGGGCAGGGGACAATCTGTCACAATGCCTCCCAAGATGGGGGGAGAATCGCCTGAGTGGTGGTGACTCCTCCCCAAAAGCTCAGCCGGGAGGAGAACGGAGCCAGCCTTCCTCTCCTCTCCTCTAAACCCTCCTGTGTTGGTGAACGTGTCCCCACGCTAGCCTGTACAGGAGGGGAAGCTTTGAACAGGCTAAAAGCAGGTCATACAACTGCTATTTAAAGAGAGCTACAGGTTTCAACAGTTTTCTTACCATGGGAAAGACTTGACTCGTAAAACTTGAAAAAAAACCCTTGCTCACCAGCTGGGAGAAGCAGCATTTCCATGGATGAATGAAGTTTCACTACCCCTAAAACATGCGGCTTAATTCTTCTTAGTTTCTAATCTAGGCATGGTGCAGGTACAGGTTCAATGAGGTGTCCTACCCCTTCGGTGGTAGCTGGTGGCGAGTGTTAAGTACCAGACCAGAATGCAGCAGCTGGATGGGTGAGTGCTCTGAGGCTGTTCCAAGAAATGGGGATGGGAAATACAGGCACTGTGATCCCCTGTAAACTCCTTATGGTCACAGCAACCCACCATTTCCCCTTTGACTTGTCAGCAGAGTCTGTGCCATTCATTTGATCACACCACCTCCCACCCTCCTTCAGGCTACTGCTTTAACTACGTCTTTGCTGCCAGCCTAGCTTTACCCTGCAAGTTGAGCAAACCGTTTCCTCCCTCCCTCCCCTCAATATCCCGCAGTCTTCGGTCTAGCAGAGTCCATGCAATCTGGAGACGGGAAGCCAGGAAAAGTGGAACGAACGACGACAATTCTAGCACAACTGCTCCATCCACACACCTAGTCACTCAGCTTTCACTCCTTGGTTTTGACCTCTGCCGTGCAAGGCTAGGTCTAAGTCTCGGCCGCTGCTGAGGCATAAGGGCTTGAGCTCCCTGCACTGGCTTCCCTGACTGCAAAAGAGAAGTTTCCTTGGGCAAGGATTCAGCGCTGCAGCCTGCTGTAAGCAGTTTGCTTGCTTTCAAGGCAGGTCACTTGGTCTTACTGACATCGGAGTTGGCCCTGCTGCAAAACTAACAGTTGCCTTTGGCTATTTTGCTTTCAAGTGGTTCCAGGCGCTAAATCCCAACGTGCAGCAAGCAGAACTAAAAAGGACCCATACAACAGCCCCAAAGGGGGCAGGCGCTGCTTCCAGAGCTGGGGCCTTCAGAATAACATGGGGGTGGAGTGTGTTTGCAAATGCATTAGCTAAACAAAATATCACTGCCATCGAGCACGCAAACTTGTGCATGCCAGGGCTTGCTGGCTCTTTTCTTCTTTGGAGTGGGGGTAAGCCCTGGGCTGCTTCCTCGGTCTAACCTCATTATACTCGCACCGTGTCTCTGGGGCACTTGGCTCCCCTGGATCGGTTTATTTGGAAAGGACAGCATATTGCAAAATTCACATCCACGGTCTTCCATGCTGGCTCACGCGCCCGTTAGCAGGCAGACAACACAGCAACTTGACAAGAAAGTTTCATTTGTGGTGAGTAGGCTCTTCAGACTTTTTGGGGGGGGAGCTAAAGGTGGGGAGAAGCCAAAGAAATGTATTTAAAGGAAGCTTAAAAGTATTGCCTGAACTACACAGGCAGCCAGCCTGCAGGTTCGTGGTCATTCACTTGCTTGAAATGTAAGAAAGGAGGCGCAAGGGTCTTGGCAGGAGTGCTAACTCCTCGCTCGAACAGGTTTACCATCTGTCACAATAGACTCCACACAGCCAAACGGTGGGGGAAGGTTCGTATTAAACATCTAACCCAGGACCCGATGGGAACATGCCTGTCCAATGCCGAACATGGCCTTGAAGGGACCAGATGGGAATGACAGTCATTGCTTAAGTAGGACATGCCACCATTTTTGAGCTCAGCAGGGGGGTTATTTTTTCGAAGAGCCCCTTTCACACAGTATCAAGTTGAAACCTTATATAAGAAAATTTAAGATTAGGATGCGTGAAAATCTCTTCTGACTGCAAACTACTTAATAAAACTACCCTGTCCAGGTTTCACTGAGCCTTAGGGGGAGAAGCGTGATGAACCTGCAGACTAGATTCATGACGCACTTAGGCAGTACTACATGAAAGCAAACCCAGTCCTGCAGCAGGATCCAAGTCCAAGGAAAGGGCCTGCTCGGATTAACCGCACGCAAAGAGAGCCCAGCATGACGCTCCCTCCTCTCATTACTTTGTATTATTTCACATCAACCAGAAAGCACAGTAAGAAGATCAGGCCGACTTAAATAAGCTCCTGCTTTGAAGCGATGGATTCAGATACATCCCGCCAGTTCCCATCTGTGCTCCTTGCTTTGCAAGAGGATAAACGTCAGCTTAGATGCAGCTTCCCATGCCTCGGTGCTGGATGAAGCTGTCAGGCTCAGCCACAGGAGAGCATCAGTGCTAGGACGGCTGGGCACACTTCACCTCCACAACCAGACGGCAGAGGCACGTGGAGCTGGGGGAGGGGAGGGAAAGGGGCAAGGTGGGCAGTCTGCCTTGCTCATGGCAACTCTGTTGTAAGCAAAAAGCAACAGCTGGATCTGTTGTAAGCTTTGGGTCTACGGGTCGAATCCAATGCAAATGCAGTCCCTAGCCTGAAAATTGCTTCTTTGCATTTCTGCCCACTGCTCATCTCCCTGGGTCCTCCCACCCCTGAAGTTGGTGGCTCTCCTCTGGTCACTCCCCATATCTGTGTTCACACTGGGGGCCCTAGCTCTATACCTACGTTTGCCAAACAAGGGATCGGGAGAACCCCTTTGGTCTCATCCATGCTCGTTTTCCCTTCTCTAAAGCATGTGGGCACAGACCAAGGAAGGAGGGCCACAGCTAGTATGCAAGTAGCTGGCCAAGCTCAGTTCCTCCCTGGGAGTCTGGACACCTGTGCTCTCACCCAACAGCAGTCACTTCCCTGAAGGATTGTGATGTCCACCCAGCTGCTTGGAGGTCTCTAGGTCTGGCTAATAATCTATGCCTGCAGTGGGGACTGGCCCCTGCGTGGGAGATGGGGATCAGCTGTGTGGAAATCAGAGTCCAGCTCAGTTAGAAGTGGTCACACACAGCAAGTTGAACTTGGTTTTGGACAAAAATCAAGTCTCTTCCTAACTCGAGACAGAGGGAGCAGTTGCAAACATGGCTAGGGAGCTTGGAGCATCTTGTGGGCAATACCTTAAGAATATGATTCAGATATGCAAGGCAGTGGCCAAGAGGGTCTACGCAAGGTAAGCCACAATGATCCAGTGCCAGGCAGAGGGACAGGGGAGAGCAACCCGTGTACTGGAAGAGAGCAGACGCCCCTGCCTGGGGCAGCTGGGTAGTAGGAGTGAGGCGTGTCCTGCTCCTAGCTCTGCTCTTCCCAAGCAGCTGCACCTTTCTCTTAACCCAAGGTCAAAGTCACTTGCCTTTTCCATAAGCTCTGTAAAACCACCTCTCCCACCCTGCAGAGAACAGCTTCCCCCCGAGCTCTGTTGTTAAGAGGATCGAGTCAGGCCAGTGTCAAGGGACCAGCTGGACCAGTGGGTTGGCTGAAGACCTCTACTTAAAAAGTCACAGGCTAGAAGCTTGTGGCCTCCTAGTCTCGCTGCTCAACCTTTTGCACCCACAAGGCCCTCCCGCAGGGAGCCCAGTGCCCAAGGCTCAGACCAGTCCAACCAAGCGCTGCACTCCTGAGCTTTCCAGAGGGGCTCGCTGGGGTGAATTCGGAGCCATCTGTGCCCTGGACATGGAGCTGCCCCACAGCTGCCGAAGTCTGTTCTGCAGAGAGGAGGCAGCAAACTGAAGTCATGTCCTAAAGTCAAGCGAGCACTCGGGCTGGATACTCGGCCCCTCAGAGCAGGTGGAAGATGGACCGTGCAAGTCCCATGCATTGCCCATTGCTGCTGAGCTCCCCCTCCACTGGCACCAGACCTTGCTCTTCAGGAACATGGAGACTGGCCTTTACACGCAGGCATGGCCTTCGTGTGCCAAGGTGCTGTGCTGCACCCAGTCACGCTCGTCATGCCAAGCAAGTACGAAGGAACTGAACCGGACAGCCGGCTGGGCTAGGCTGGCACTGCTCCCACTGAACTACGGTCCTGCGCGAGCTGGTTCCAGTCGCAACAAGTCACCATTTCCCCCCGGATGGATTATGCCAAGACCAAACGCCAGGACCATTTTAACTGCGAAAGGGAGAGAGAGGGACAATGTCCACGTAGGGGTTTCACTAGTCCACTTCAAATGTGCACAGCTAATTCATCCCGATTCACTGTCTGGAGCGCTCCTGTAAAGACAACTCTTTGCTTGGCTATCCCCCAGTCAAAGGCAGGAAGAGCTTTGGAAATGGCAGGTTTATGTCCTCTTGGCATGGGGAGTATTTCCTCAACCGACCGGGGCAAGGTCTTTCTTCCCCTCCTTAGCCCTAGAGATGACCAGGCAGAAGATGCTGGTGCCTTAAGACAAAGGGACAGGACAACGGAGACAAAGCCAGGGAACGGAGATGAGAAGCCGCCCGAGGATCCGGATGGGAGGGGAAGCGAGCTGTCATGCTGCAGAGTGGTATTTGGGAAGGCTTTACCTTAAAAGGCTGCTGCGGCCAGCTCTCCAGCACGGGCAGGGAGGTGGCTTTGCTCGACTCTCCCGTGTCTCCAACGCCCTCCGATAAGCTTCTAAACCCCGAGATATTTATAGGTGGTGGGACGTGGAAGAGTGGCTCTGTTCAGTTTCAGTTATTTCCGCCCCCCACCCCGCCGAAGGAGGCCTTTCCCTCTCTTGCCGCACAACAGCGTAGCTCTGTCTTTTGTAAAACTCCATCCAAAGCTCCCAAAGTCTCCAGCTTGCTGTTGCTCCCTTCTCCCTCCTCCAGCCCAAGCCTTCGGTCCTTCTTGTCAGGGATCAGTCCTGTCCCGATTCAAAATCCTCCCACCCTCCCCGAGTGCCCCTCCAGGCAGCCTGGGATCGGCACAGCTCCTCACCCCATGCAAACAGGTGCCCTTTCCAGCAGGGCGGCACGGAGGGCAGCAGCCCTGGCAGACAAGGCCTGGGGCACCATCACGGCAACCCAAAAAGCAGCTGTGGCCGCCCTCAGCAACACGGCGATCTTCCTTTCCCTTGCACACCAGGTAGTCACAGGTTACCAACAGAGATGGGCACAAGCTACACAGACAGGGTCCCAAGATGCAAACCCCTGCCGAGTCCAGAGCTGGTCGGGTCCATTGCAGACAGGATGGCAGCCCCAGCTCCACTCTGACCAGTTCAGAGAAGCTCACACCCAGCACAGACCGCTACAAACACAGTCCCATTGCCTTGCTGCTACAGCTGTGCATCTCCTCCTCCTGCAGCTCTTCTCATGTAAAGCCTCCTGGGTGAATAGAGCAGGCTTTTTGGAGGTTTGAAAAAAAAGGGATAATAAAGTTTTGAGATGCCCCATGGTGCCCTCCAGCCCCCTCCACCAGCCTGTGGATGTTCCCCTGTAACCCACCAGAGCGATTCATCTGTGACGAGGCACTGCAGCTAGATGATGCCATCCCGCACACTGGCACAGGTGGGAGCCAGAGCAGGCCAGGAGCTGGGGGCACCCGTAGGTGGTCTGACAGCAGAGGGCATCAGCTTCTCTGGGAGAGACCGCAGCTGTGAGGAGCAGAGGCTCAGTGTGGGTCTCACTATAACTTTTCCCATTAATGTGGGGGATACATCAATACAGACTGCAATTACACACGTGATATAAACATTTCCTGTAGTACAGAAATGCTTGGATCAACAGTGGCCTCTTTGGATAGCATTTGTAAAAGCAGTTAAGTGAAAGGGGCCCACATCCATCTGGCTGTGGGTGTGGACACATGATGTTAGCCCAGAATAATTAATCTCAGATTTTTACCATGGCATGAATTTACACCACGGTCCAGAGCAGATGCAATAGGCAGCCATCTACAGCACAAGCTAATACACAGCACCCTGGCATGGGGCAGCTGGTAACAGGCGGCTGTTCGACATCATTTCTGCCCACACCCCCGCGTATCATTGCTTTACACGAGATAAGAGCATCCTCTTGGAAGTGGGCTGGTGTCACTCGAGTTGTGTGCCTCGGTTTCCCCACCTGAGGGTCACTATACCCCTCGCTGCACATTTAGAAGTGGGGAGGAGCTCCCTCAGTCCTTAGGCAGCCCGAGATGGGCACGGCTCTTCGCCCCGTGCCCTTTCCAGCAGCGCAGCACTGAGGGCAGCAGCAACTGAGGCTGCAAACCTGGCAGCAGCTTGCAGGGGGTTGCCCAGCTATGGACAAAAAACTGTAAATATACCAAGTAAAGAAAAAGGGTTCTTCCAACAATAGCAAAAATAAAAAACACTCAGGGGAGAGTGCACGGCACGGTGGGACACGGTTTTGTGGGAGGTCCAAGAGTTGGCCAGGTCAAGGGGACTCCTCCCAGCCCCCAGGGCCAAGGCCCAACACGCCTGCGCCACTTGGTTGGAGACCAAATCCAAAGAGTCAACTGCTCTACCTCCGCTTTGCGTCTGAAGGATGAATTGCAACCGGTCCTTCACAGCCCAGGGACTTCAGCAGCAATTCCCTTGCACAGCGAGCCCAGGCGCCTCCCCCACGCCGGGGTGCAGAGCCCCCTGGGCCGATCCCTTCCCAGGCTGGTCGTTCAAGGCAGGAGCCTCCAGCGCAGCAAAGCAGGAGGGGAAGTTCCAGTCCAGCAGTCGCACAGCAGGATATTTTTAGTTTGTTCCCTCTCCTCAGGAGCTCCAGTGGCCGGCTTGCTTTTGGCAGCTCAGTTTGTTTAACCGGGGTCAGGGTTGGCCCAGGTCCCCGGGGGATTCTGTGAAAGAGCCCAGCTAAGGGCTCAGGCCTACGCAAGTCAGGGTTAGGGCCACGCGGTATCCAGCGGTAGCTCACTTTCCCTTGGCAAAAATGCACTGCTGCTCCCAGACACCGGGGTGTTTCTAGGTTCATGGACGCAGGGTCGGAAGGGACCTCGACAGACCATCAAGTCCGACCCTCTGCCGGGGCAGGAAAGAGCGCCTGTGTTGCCCATCCAGCCTTCTCTTGAATACCCCCAAGGTAGGAGAGAGCTGGAGACTGCGCCATTGCTCTCACAACTGGAAGTCCAACACTGACTTGAGCTCTCGGTCACTGGGGTGTAATGCAACCAGAGCAGACCGGGGAACAGGCAAGACAAGTCTTCTGGTGATATCTTTTATTGAACCACCTGTACACCTGGAGAAAATGCAAGACGAGCTTTCCTCAGACCCGTGGAAGGGCACGTTGTGCCCCAAAGCTGGTCTAACGGCTCTCCCCAACCATAACTTTCGTTGGATCAATTGTATCACCAAAAGAGCCTTGCACCTGGAGCTATCAGGGCCGTCACCCGTCAGGAATCGGGACAGTCCTCCATTCAGATCAACACAGGAGGGGGAGGCCTGACAAACAGGATTCGCAGCGCTTGAAATCAAATCCTGCAGGCGCGAGCAAGCTGGGTAAAGCCTCCCGCGTCAGTGCCGAACCCGAGCGGGTGCACGCTCATCTTCAGTGACCGCTGGCTAGCAGAGGACTGAACAAGAGCTGGGATAAACTGGGAGGATTTATCATGCATTGCACGGACACCAGCACCGGCACGTACTCTCCTGACAACACAACCCCCCTCACCGCGGTCTGGGTCCTACTCTGGCTGCTAACTCACGCCGACGTAGACTCTCCCGGCCAAGCAAGTTAGCAGCTGTTGCTGATGCTAAGGGTTCATATGCTTTTAGCAGGGAAAGCCCCCGTTATGTTCACTGCGGCAAGTCATTAGAACAGCAATTGCCTTGGAGAAAGGCTAAAATACAATACTGGAGGCAGACCGGCAGGTTTTCTGAAACCGTTTCGCAGGAGCTCTCCCGGTGAGGAAATGCAACGCGCAGCGTGAGCGGGGGGATGCCGAGCTGCGAATGGTTGTGGCTCTTTCCATGTCCTGGCGCCCTTTGTTCCCCGGTGGGCCCAGGCTGCACAGTGCAGAGCAAAGGTCCCTTTCCCCAGCCCAGGCCCCGTCACACGGGAGCCACGTGTTGAAAAGTGGGAAGATCCATCTCCACCCTGACTGACGTACGCACGGGACAGCGCAGGAATCGGTTTCTCCCTTCCTTCTGGTGAACTTTGCCCAAAGGGATCTTGCGGCATCTGAGGATTTCAACAGCCCAAATCCTGCTGCACAAAGCAATACACCAGAGCTAAGTTCAGCCCCAACTCCCTCCCTCCTCGGCACCTGGATGCAACAGCGGCATAAAGGAAAGGGGCTGCAACTCTCGCTAGACCAGCAGCGCACAGAAAGCCGGTTACACCCTCTCATAGGGCAGAGTGCTAACCAGCTTTGAAAGCCTACTTACCGAGGAAACATTAATACCCAACAAATAAGTCACATCCATCAAGATCCTTGGTGCTTGCCACACACAGGCTTTTAAGACCAGTAAGTGGAGAAGAAAAAGCAGCGCTTGTTCCATCCGAGATGGAGAAAAGGGAGGTGTAGACGAGCCCAGGACTTGGGAACCAGGGTCTGTGCCTGGCCTTGCCTCTCCCTAGGCTGTGACCAACTCCCTCTCTCCGCTCTTCCTCCAGACCTGGCTCAGGCCTGGGAGACGCACAGCCGGACAGCGGGGAATTGTCTTGGGCTCCTCATCTTCTCCAGCCCGACAGGTGCCACAGCTCCGCGAGGAGCTGTACGGCCTAGCGCGGGACTATGGAGCAGCCCGGGGGCCGCGTGGCAGGACAGCGAGCTGGGAGGACGGGCAATGGGCTTTCCCAGGGCGCCTGCAAGAGTCGCCACTTCTCTGCCTTGTCCTCGCACAGCTCCAGCAGGCTTCATTCATCCCAGGACTCAGCACAGACCTGGGGCGAGCCCGGCCCCCGGGTTTCGTCGAACCCTTCAGAAGCTCGGTTCGGCTGGCAGCACGAGCCTCACCTGCCGTCTCTTCCCCCCAGCACTGCCCACCTCGCAGTCTCCATCCTGCAGGTGAAGAGCCTTCCCCCGTGTAGCACCTTTTGCCCGAACAGCTTCTCCCCCTGCACCCCTCATGTCCCCCCGGAGACCCCTTCACAACTCTCCTCGTGCTCAACAAGAAACAAAGCATGCTGCAACATCCGTCCCCACGGGCCGGGCCACAGGTACCAGCACCGTCACGTGAAGACTGCCCTCTGGCCGAGCACACTGCATGCTGTAAGAGCACGACCTTGGAGGTGTTGGGCTAGACACGGACCCATCAGCTCCAGCAGTGCCTTCAGCCTCTTCCACCAAGACAGCCTGTCCTTGCAGCAGGGAACTGGCACAGGGAGCTGCGAACATCTAAGCATTTGCCCAAACCCTCCCCTGTCCCCAAATCAGGTTGAGTTGCAACCATCATTCACACTTCATCATAGTGCTGGACCATCTGCACCAGACTAGCTTCAGGGTATGCAGGCGTCCACACCTCTAGGACGACACCAGGAACTTCTCCACAGTCCCACCAGGTCTTGGGAGCACATGGTGTAGGGCGCTTCTTTTCCTTATCTTCCTTCACGTCCTTGCACAGAGCCCCCAGCTGCACACAACTGCTAGAACGAAGCCCGGAGACTAACAGAGCAGCTGGGAGAAGCGGGGTTGCTGGGAAGGGACACCTCCGTCAGAAACGGCCTCTCGAGAAGACAGCTCAGAGCAGCTCTGCCGGCAACTGTGGGCAAGCCAAATCCCCTCGGGGACGGCGGCACTGACCTGCTTCGCCGAGGGCGGCTATGCACCGAGAGTCCCTGTCAGCTCTCATCCGGCACGAAGGAGCGCGGGTGATGGGCCAAGAAGCATCACCACTCGAAGTAGATAGGATGCGGGTCTCTCAGCTCAAGTCAAACAATTTTCTCCATCCTAGCCCACGATGGAAGAAAGCCTCCTGAAGCTCCTCCAGCCCTGCAATAGCCAGCAGCCCTCGGAGGAGACCTGGCAGATCCCAGACTGTGCTCCCATGCCCCAAGCAGCCACCAGGCTGTTGGCTATTCTGCAGAAGGTGTCGAGTCTCTCCTACGCGTCTCTCGGGTTTAGACTGGAGTTCCCAGTCAAATCCTTTTCTAGCAAGAGCTTCCCCAAGGCTGGTGCAACCCTGCGAGGAGCTGCAGAGTGGGCTCTTTAAAACAATTCGCTGAAAATGCCCCGACCAACTCTAATCACCTCCACTTTCTGCCCAGCTCCTGCAGTGCTTTGGGAACGCCGGCTAGGGGCTCCCTTAAAACCGAGGGGTTGTTAGCAAGGGCTGCTGGAGCTGGCGAGCTTCTCCTCGCTCGCAGGATCTAGGATGAGCGGCAGCGCGGCCTCTTCCTTCCAGAGAAAACAGTCTCTCTGCCCAGCTACAGGGGAGAGCTGGACTGGTGCCCGCCTGCAAATACGGACCCGGGAGCCCAGGCCAGCTGGCAAGGGGAGAAGAGGATGGAGGAAGCCCAAGATTTATTTACCTAGTGTATCTAAAGCACATCAGCAGCAAGCCAATTAGAGGGAGGATACTGGGCACAGCACGACTCCAGGCCCAGGTCCCAGACAGGGCTGATGAAGGGCAACTCGCAAAGAGGCAAGGGTCTTCCTACCGGCGGGGGGCTGCTCGAGCACCCGGAGGCCCTAAGGACACACGCTGCTGACAGCTGCGGACCCGCTCCACGGGGATCGAGAGCGAGCACCTCCAGCGACGTGCTCTCTGGATGCACAAGGTCCTAAAGGATGCCATGGGATCAAGCTCAGAGTGGAGGGGGAGCAGGGAGGAAGAAAGGGAGTTCTTCGCCTCCCTAAACCCATCTAGATACACAGCCAGAGAGGGGGGACGGCATTACTAACGCCAGCTCAGTGCAGAACTGTGGCAGCATCTCACCTAACATCCAGCACTGCTCAGGCAGGGGTGGATGCTCAGGCAGGACAAGCAGCTGCTGGCTGCAACTAAGCGTGGACATGGCCCTGCATGTCCAGCTCCAGGACTGCAGAGAGGAACCTAAACCCAGTCTGCACTGCAGAGAGGAACCTAAACTTCCCTCCTCTCTAACCACAGCCCGAGAGCTGGGTCAGCAAGCCTCCCGCCCAGCCAAGTGACAATACCAGGTCCCCACTGCATGGCAGGGTCACGTGCCAGCTCCACAGGAGGACTGAACCAAGCCCCAGTGAGAACCAATGTCTCGGCTCCGCCGCAGCGTCAGAGTTTCCAGTGTCCCAGTTACAGCAAGCCCGAGGGCAACTGCAGCCTCTCACGGAGCAGCAAAGTTACAGCAGCAGAAACACCACGAAAAAGAGAGCGTCCCGAGGGGCTGGCTTCCAGGGGTCAGCAAATGGTTGCACGGCTCCGTGTCTGTCCCTCCTCGACACCTCAGCCGTGGCCTCGGGGTCAGCGCCGTGCACACTGCCAGGCAGTCACGCCGTGCACACTGCCAGGCAGTCACGCCGCCCTCCCCGGCACACGTTCTGGGAGCTGGAGCGAGGTGAACTCAACCCAAACAGACTTGGACCCTGCCCGCTGGCTCCTTCTCTGCAACAAGAAATAGAGGTGCAAGGCACAGGTCACAGAGTAGCTCCGACGCCGCGTTCCCGGGAAAGGAGGAATTGTGCAGCCGTGTCAGAGGACTCAGCCCAAACCAAGCCGTAGTGGAGGGGCACAACGTCCCTAACCACCACAGCATGGGAACCTCGGACAAGCATGCGGATCAGCTGGAAAGAGGCTCGCAGAAGTTTTTGCCAAATGACCCCGTTCTTGGTCTGAATCCTGATCTAAAGCTTCACCAACTAGTTCTGCAGAGATTCTGGCACAAACAAGCGTAAGTGCAGTAATGAGTCCTGGCAGCCTTCACACGGGGCTGCTTGCTGGCCCTGGCCTGGGACCCGACAGAACCATTTCTTTGTCATGCCAGCTTGTTGCTAATCAAAACTGGAAAAAGTTTTGGTTTCGACAGGGGGTTGGGCTGGGCTTCCTCTGTGGAAGTTTCTCAGGTCAAAGTCAAAGTCAGAGAGGCCTGTTGGATGCTTAGGATATTCAGCTGGAGTATAGGACACGTGGGTTCAACTCCACTTCTGCCCAGTTCAGACCAAAGACTTCACCCTGGTCCCAGCCTGTTGGCAGTTCTGGTGTCCGTCCACTGAAAGGTGCCAGTTGTCCTGGGTCAGGACAGAAGCATTTTTGAAAGCTCAAAGTTGTGCCATGGGAAAGCCATTTCCCATCTGGCTTTACTGTTCAGAGCATGCTAATCTGTACAGGATAGGTTTACAGACAATACAATTATCTTGGCATACAACATTTACAGAGCTCTCCAGGAGGAACAAATACCAGGACATTTCACCTACAGTAGCCAACTGCGTAAGGCTGGAAGGCTGCAGCGATATCCCAACTGATGCTGTTTGAAAAGAGCCCCGTGTCAAAAGAAACGAGCAAAACCAGCAGCGACGTGCAGGGAGCAAAGCCTCGTGTGGCTCCACGTACAAACAGTGTTGTAGGATCTCTCCTGGCTTCATCGTTAGAGTCATAAATGTCAGCTCTCTGGAGGCTGGGAATATCTTTAGGAGGGCTAGATAAATTTAGGGAGCTACCAACATTTAAGTGGTCCTAACCATAACGGGCAACATGCTGGGCCTGTTGCAGTGGGCCTTGGGGGCACGCGTGCTATTGCGACAGGAATTTGAATTGCTGAACCATGTGCACAGAGATTATTCCAAGCATCTGAAAGCTGTAGGCCAAGATCATCAGAACGGGGCTAGGAGGTTCGGGAGCCCAACTGGGGAACCGCAGAAGGGCCCGATTACCAGACGGCAGCTGCTCATCTCTTGCTGAAGTGTTAGGCCTCAAGTTGGGCACCCGGAGTCACTAGTCCCTTCTGGACATTTTAGCCTCAAGGGTCAGGAGCATCTGGATTTCTTCTCACCCAACACACACACGTGACAAAATTCCCATCCAGCCGCCAAGGATCCTAAGAAACCCCAGGGCCTCCACGTGTCTGCAACTGCAGTCAGTTCTGCACCGGGGGTGGGAGAGGTTATACCAGCGGGGTTCATACCCAAAGCCTGAACACAGCCCCCCAAGCATACAGGCTCCTCTCAGGGGAGATTACAAGACCTCGCAGCTCAAAGTAACTTGTCTCCTGGCAGCCGATCTGATGACTAGAAGAGCAAGGCCATGTGCTGGTTTGTGCAAGCACTAGCTTAGTCACCCTGGGGTATAGCAACCCTTCACAATTTCCCTGTCATTTATTTTGGCCGTGTTGAAGAAGGATCCTCTCCAATACATACAGAGACCCTACACCCCTCTTGCAGCGTGGCCCATAAAGATGTAGTAAAGGTGTTTCCAGTTCATTTACACCATTACTCCAAACACACACCTGCCTCTACTGAAGTTATTGGGACTGCAAGAAAACAGAACCACCCCCCACCAAGTCTCTGGGATTACATGGTATCAGGAACCGCCTTCGCTTCAAATAAAAGCTTCCAGCTCTCCCAGGTGGAAAGAAAACCTGGCAAACGCAAACCCTACCAACGCCTCTGCTTGAAGTCAAGCAAAAGCCCGACAACCACCAGTTCGATGACACTCTGGGGCTCAGGAGTTTAAGCCCTGGAGTGGACAGTGTTGCTTCCCAGCAATATTTCTGACAAGCCACAGGTGAATCACAGCTCTTCATCATCAGCTTCAGCTCCTGCACTGCCTCCCAGCCAAAAACCCTCAACAACATTGCAGCAAGGTTTGCGTCGAAGGCAGCCCCGCACGCTCTCTCTGGGCGGCAGAGCAGTCCGCCGTGCCCCGCTGCTCGCTGCAAGCGGGGCCCCATAAGGACCGTCGCAGCGGGCGGACTAAGGAGTCGTCAGCAAGGCAGCTGCCAGCGCGCCGCCACTGTCCAACCACCTGCACAGCGCTCCAAGTACAGCCCTCCCAAACACAGCCCTGCCCGAGGACCTCAGTCCCGGCCTACCTCCGCCACGCGTCTCCAGATACTTCTGTGCAAAGGACAAACATTCCCCAGGACTAAGGCAGAACAAGCTTATTTTTTAAAGAGATGAATTTCTACTGAATTGACCACAGGCAACTGTTATCGGCATCATGCGTTCAGTGCTGCACGTGCACCTCCCTTATTCCTAGCAGTCCTTCAGCCATCGATGCCTCATGCCAAGGCATCCGTCCCTCCAAGTAGTGTCTCAGTATCACATTTACCTGCTGATGGGGCACAGGGTGGAGAACCACAACTCTTATATGTGATCAGGCCAGAGGATATTTGCCACTGAAGGTAAGGACAGGCAGAGAAAGCTTTCTGTGCCGGGGTGCAAGTGGCAAGGCATTGCAGCAGCTGACTCTACAGAGCTGAACCTGAAAGAGGAAAGACTCTAGGAGCCCACTTCCCGGCATGGCGACAAAAGGGGACCAGGATGGGGGAGGGCAAGCCCCCCTGGGTTACCGGGGAAGCCAGAGAGGGACAAGCTGCCAGAAGCCCGGTTCGTAGAGCAGCTATTGATGCGGCAGCGCCATGCAGGTGGACGGAGGACTCGGGCAGAGGCAGCGGTGTTGCACGTTCCAGAACGAAGAACCAAAAAGCAGCCAGGCACAGAGCAGGAGAGTCCTCCACTCCCCAGCAGACGCAGGCGAGGCGAGCGAACCGCAGCAGCTTGGCTGTTCAAATCCAAGGACTCAAAGCAAGAGGCCGGGGAAGCAGAAAGGGAAGGCCGGCAGCAGAGACGGGTCAAAAGAAGTCAGGAGTGAAAGCACGTTGGAATGAGTTTGTCAGAGCTCCAGGTCTGACGAAGCCCAAAATTTCCATGAAGGGCTTCACAAGCAGCCAGCAAAATACGCCCTGGCAGCACGACATACGCTCGCAGGTGGCAGGGCTGGAGTGGGAGGTTACGGACGATGCCGTGCTGCTCTCCAGGCCCCAGCCCTGCACTCCTTCCTCCAGCAAAGCTGTTCAGGAAGCCAATGGAGTTCAGCCCTCCTCGGTCAGGGAAAACTCAGTCTCCAAACGCGATCTGCCTTTCCACTGACAGCGCGACCGATCGCTCCGGCCCACGCTTTGGAAGCTGCTCTTGGACGCGAGTGGAAGCACTTCAGAGGCCAGAAAGTAATAAAGCAGGAATGCAGGAAACCAAGGGCCATCCGCAGACTCCAGGAGCTGGCGGCTGCTTTTGGCCACGCTACGTGGTTCCTTTAAAGTGCGTTCAGAAGTACGAGGGCTTATGTTAAATTACCTCCGAGAACAACAAGCATTCAATTTTAGACCTTCCCTCTGTTCCAGCAAGATCGAGCCGTAAGCTCTGCTCCGCTCCTTCTCAGACAGCCTTTCCGTCCATTACTAGCACACACGTGCTTTCCCTTGGACAGTGCCTGGTCCTCCTCTGCACCAGTTTCCAGGGTCGGGGGGCTATGCTATAGCAGAGCAGAAAGTAGAGTCCAGAGATCCCAGCTCCCCGTCATCCTCTGGCCTGGCTACCAAGCCGCACGGTTCAAGGGTGAAAGGCAGCATTAACCACATCCCCGCTGGACACCCCAAACACTTGCTTCCAGGCGTTTCCAGACCTTTAGGAAACCTTTTTCAGTACCGAGCGAGTTAAAGTTGCCCGGCCACTCTCCCCTGCACCAGGCGCTGCGGAGGGGTACCCCCTTCCACATAGTTCAGCATCAGTTTGTGTGCATCCGTCACAGCCACAGCAAGCCATTCATCGGGAACAGCTGTGTGTTCCTGCTGAAGCCGGTGACCCTTTTCCAGCGCTCACGGCTGTAATAGGAGCTTCCCCCTTGGGACCCCCACGCTGCGCTCAGATCATTCCTTGTGATCGTTCCCATCCGAGCTATGGAAAGGGGCCGTTCCCACAGGCCGGCACACCAGGAACCTCACACAACAGCTTCCCCAGGCTGTTCCCAGTGGAACAAGAGCGGCTTTTACAAGAGAGTTATTGCTATAAAAGGAGAGCGTGTCTGTGCTCCTCCGGCCCTTGATTAATTATCAGGACAGTCTCTGGAGGGCACCCTCCCCACCCTGGGGTGCACACTTCATGACCTCTCCCTCAAAAGATACATGACCTTGTGTAGTGCTGGAGATACCACCAGGCAGCAATAATGCTTATTTTGTCTATGCTGCTCCTTGCCAGCATGCCCGAAGTACCCAACACGGCTCGGCGAGAGAGTCTCCGTAGCTTTGTCAGTCCTTGAGCTCTGGGCCAAGTCTGCCCACGATGCCCCATGCACGGCAGAAGCGAGACAACCCAAAGCAGGTCCCCACGGCGTGAACAGGCTTCGTCGCAATGGAATAAGCCCCGACTGCTCCGCGTGTACATCAACCCTAACCACGCAGCAAGTAAAAGCATCCTGGGTGTGCCCAAGCTGCCGCTCTTGAGCACGCAGAAACGACAGGTCTCAGCACGGCTGGCGGGAGCAGGAGGACAGGGCTCAATACCTCCATGCCACGACTGGGGGCTCTGCTGCCACGGCACTGACACCCAGTGCCATTCCAGAGACCCCCCCCACTAAACCGAGAGGCAGAGGAACCGCTGCTGACAGTTGTCCCCCTAATTCCCATTCCAGGAAAGCAGCCGATGGCAAAAGATGCCGTGGAAATGCTGCTCCCATCAGCATCACTTTCAGGTCATCAAGCCCTCCTGGCCACTCGCAGCAACCCACCAACCTTTGCAGCCACCTCACTAGGTCAGAGAAGAAGGGAATTGAGGCAGAGCTCTCTGTCCGTGGCAGCTTCCTCTTCTTTCCCTAGCCTTGGCCTTTGCCTACTCCGCTCCAACAGGAGCATGAGACACATCCAAGAGCAATGTCACATCAGGAGTGGGAGCGCTCCAACTAGGGGCTGCCAGCCAGTCCAAGGGACAGAGCCCACGACGCGGCACAAGCAAAGGAGGGAAGAATCCTGCCCCCCACAGAAGACCTCTTAGGCCCACACACGTGCCTACCCCACAAACAGGAACTTCCTAAGCTTGCTAGGGATGTCTGCGAGCCCAAATCCCAGGAACTTAAGGGTCATCTCCAGCCATTAATCCTTCCTGTAGCACCACGGATACACAGGGGAAACGTGCACTGGACTTAAAGTGAGCCCCCAGCAGCATTTGCGCTGGAAAGAAGTTGCCTCCAGTAGGGAGACGTTCCACGCAGCTGCTCCCGAGACAGCGCGGTCTCCACAGCCCCGGGCATGCAGCTCCAGGGCATCGAATGCCCAGCGCCCGAGCGGAGCAGCAAGGCTGCCTTCTGCATTAGGGCGACTGGCACGGCTACGGCACCAGAAGCATTTGCTGAAAGGGGAACAAGCATGTCTAGGAAGCACGTCTGTACGCTTCGTTCTGCTCGTCTCAGTTACAGACGGGGGAGCTGGTCCGAGTCGTTCTGAAACATTCAGTCCTGCTCATCTCGGGCAGGCACGAGGCAAGAGAGAGAGTCCAGATAAGGGTTGCTGGTGCTCTGAGCTCTGAAGACTTAAGCAAAAATCACTGTATCCCCTGTGGATTTATGAGAGCCTAAAGGTGGTAGGGGGGAAGAGACGCACATCACACGCGGATCATGAGCCCCATGCCAGCTTGAAGCAAAGGGCTTTCACTGACCTCTGGCATCGGGGGTTAGGATAGATGAAGGATCAATAGAGGACAAATATTAGAGAAACCAGAAGCAGCTATACCACTGCAAGTTGCACTTTCCCCCCTGCACCCTTCTATTCTTTTTAAGCAGAAGATGCAGGGACAAAATACATTTCCTAGCAGAGGGGACGCTGGCTACCACCTCTCCTAATTATCTTTTTACTGGAACAACTGTGTATCACAAAAAATAAGCCCTTGCCCCTCATGTTTCCTAGCCCATCACAGCTACACCACCACTCCAAGCCCACCACACCACAAGCAGATACACACCCCGCTCTCCCCTGGAAAGCCAAGCATAGCCTTGTTGCTCAACGTTAATTGAAAGCAAGGAGCTATCATTTTACACATACAGCAGCCGAACAGGCCCTAACACATCACACTAATAGCACAGTGCCTATTCCAAGAGACTTTTAGCAGAAAGCACTCTGTTTAAATAATGCACCAACTCTGAGCTCCCTGGCCGCGGTACAAGTGCATCATCATTAATACAGTGCCTGCCTTGGCACAAGTTTGAAGCACGTAATAATGCATCTTACCTGCCAACCATCCAGACTCAAAGCTGTATCTTCAGACAGCTCTCTCCAGCCAACTCAAAGGAAAAGCACTAATGATCTTGCAAACTCCAAGGCTACAAAGCTTGGGCAGCTCATGCTTCAGATGAAACGGAGCAGCTAATGACTTAGCACCACCTGTGCAGGCTCCTTTGCTGACACCCCACAGCTGCAGCCAACCTCTCAGGGCCATGGGCATCACCTGCTCTGCAGTGCAGCGCTTTCCGGGCTGACTGGATGGTAACAGTTAATGCTGCGAGGTGGCTGCAAGTGTCATGGGATTTTTAATTAGCATTAGGATGTCTGGCTAGGCACGGCTTTTT
Source organism: Caiman crocodilus (assembly GCA_030014935.1). Classification (NCBI taxonomy): domain Eukaryota; kingdom Metazoa; phylum Chordata; order Crocodylia; family Alligatoridae; genus Caiman; species Caiman crocodilus. Next base: position 5,163,147 of record JAGPOW010003022.1, read on the forward strand.
GTTGTTAAATGCACACGAATAAGGGCAGGGCCTTGTGCTCCTGACTTATTTGCGTGGGTGCTTTTGAAGGGCCCATCCTACGTCAGTAAAATTGCTCTACCCCTTTAGAAACTCACTTTGTGCCGGGGACAGCGTTCAGCCTTGAGCCCCCTCTTCCCCAGGGCCGGCTTGCTAGCTCAGGGACATTTAGCCAGGACGGTCTCTGAGCCTAGCTGCGAGGGCTGAGCACCGTGTGCCTGGAGGTGCAGGGAGCTGCTCTCCTTCTCCAGCTCTAGGCTCGAGTGAAGCACCGAGCTCTTTTCTGTTACGGATCCGTCCTCCAGGCTCCCAGGGGCCTTTCCTGTACCGATCCCTTGCAGGCTGCTCTCCCCGCAGTCCCCTCATCTCAACCGCAGCCTTTCTCATCTTATTTAGATCATGAGGTTTTTCAAGCAGGGACTGAATCATCCTCCGTAAAGTGCCTTGTGCATTGATGGAGCCGTTCTGAAGGCTCCGGTTACAAGGACCTTCTAATGGGAAGGATGGACGCAGGCTCTGGGGTTAAGGCAGTGGACTGAGAATCGAGCGTTTGGTTCCCAGCTCTGCCCCAGGCTTCCTCTATGACCACGGGCACATCACTTGAGGTCAGACTTATTTCAGAGTACTTCCAGTGCGAGTTAGGAGCCTAGAAACTTTAACAGATATGTGTTTTTTTTCCCCAAAGGTAAACTGGGGGATAATCGTCACCTTTCCTTTCCCTGTGTCTGTCACTCTTAGGAGGAAGGGCTAATGCAATGGGTCTTGCTCATGCAATGAGCCCTGTTCTCGTCTGGGGCTTGTGTGTGGCCCAGTCCTCAGCTGAGCAAACCCTGACGATAAAGCCGCTGGGTGCAGGATCCGCGTGTGCTCCCCAGTCAGGCCGGCGAGCAGCTCTTGGAAGGGCAGCATTGCTCGGGGTGCTGTCGTCCCAGCCTCCCCGCTTGGCACTGGAGCCTGGTTAAAAAGGTAGTGGAAAGGCTGCGAGTAAAATACCCCCTCTGCAATCCTGACAGCCGCCGCCACCTCCCACAGAAACTGTCAAGGTGGAGCTGAGCACCCCGCTCCACCAGGGTCAGCTCCTGGGACAGGCAGGTCTCCGTCCTCTGCTAGCTCCCGGGTGGCTGCAAGGAAAGCTTTGCTCTTCCTCCCGGGATAGTCGCATGGTGCCTCCTGTTCTTCAGATTCTGGAGGGGGAAGAAGAGCCAGAGCCCAACTTCTGTAAGCTTGGGGGATTTTTACTAACATTTCTATTTCCTCCGGTTCATGCCTTTCACGGTAGGACATCCCAGCTTTTCTGGTTTGCTCGTTTTGGGGGAGGGTGCATAGAAGTTTTCCTCTGTTTTTCCCTTTTGAAATAATTCATATCAGCCCCAGCGAGGCAGGGTTGGTGATGGGTCCTGACACTATCTGAAGCCGGTTTGGATCTCAGAGTTGTTCGAAATTTATACCAGGACTTGGAGGAAACGAATGTTTCTGATGCAGCTGATTGTGATCGCGTGCATCCGCGGACGGATACTTCGCCTCATTCACTCCTCCTTGTTGGTCAGCATTGCACACAGCGAGCCGAAACGCTTTGAGTGGAGCGACGAGCTCTTCCTTTTCCACATGTACAGCACCTAGCACAAGGGGATGCTCATCTCTGACTGGGACTTCATCAAAAATAAATCAAATAACAGCAATGAGGTGCTGCACTGGCAAAACTCCCAGGAGGACTCACTTTCCTAAGGCTGAAACATAGCCGGAGGGGGTCTTGCAAAGCTACCAATGCAACGACGGTTTGAGCAGGAAAGATATTTGACCCGATCTGCCAACGTTCACTGAGGGTTTTGATTTGTTCACAGAAATCGGTGCTAACTGCACCTGCCCTCATCTCTACTAATGCGAAGGTGACCTCTTAGCACGTTTTGCAGGCCTCAGCATGCAATGCACCACCCTGTGCGGCTGAAGGGCAGCAATGAGATCCAGCAGAGAACAAGGTGGGCTGCAGCCGTCTGCCCCGGGCCTACATATCTGTGTGGAGGAGGATGAGAAAAACCCCGAGCTGTTCTCTTTCACTGGCCCGCTTCCTTCCACATCACCTGCTTCTGCGCACTGTGGAGGAGGAGGAGAAGCCCTGACTCCAAATCCACGTCTTTCCATTTCGTAAGAAAAGAATCGGGGAAATATCCATTCCCCGCCCTTTAGCGTATCTGGATTATGCTGGGTCTCAGTCACCGTTTAGTCTATAGCCCAGCCGGGCGATATTCCTCCAACATACACATCTATTATATTCACTGTCTGTTTCCCAATTATGTCATCCCATATTTCAGGGGTTTGGAGGCCAGCGGGAGACCTGCCCTGGTACGACGAGTCTGCAGATGAGGGCAGCTCTGCAGGCATCCGGGCTGTATATCAGAGATGGGCTCGAGGCGGAGAAAGCAGATGCCCTAACTCAAGCCTTCACATCCCCCGTGAACAGACTGGACTACTCACAGATAAATATGTACATTGAGCCAAACTGGCCTGACCCTAACAGTGAACCAGGGACATAGCTATCTAAGGCCAGGATTTTCAAAGCACAGTTTTTCATAAGAGAAGAGTTGGCAGCTTCAGGGCAATGAGTGTCTTTCAAACTGTAGTCCTGAGTGTTTAGGACAGTTTAGCCCAGACTGAACCAAAGTTTGAGCAAAGTAATCTTAGGAAAATAGGGCTGGAGGGGACTTCAGGTGGTCTTCTAGCCTCGTCCCCCGCTCAGGGCAGGATCACCTCTATCTAAACAACCCTAGAGAAGCTTGACTAACCTACTATTATAAATTTCCAAGGATGGCGATTCAATGACTTCTCTAGGTGACCTGTTACAATGCTTAGCCATCCTCATAGTGAGAGAGATTTTCCTAATATGCAACCTGAATTTCCCCTGTTGCAATTCAAGGCTGTTGCTCCTTGTTGTGGGGCTACAGAGAATAATTTATCACCATCCCCTTTATAACCAGCCTTCAGGCATTTGAAGAACATTATTAAATCTCCCCTGGTTCTTCTCTTCTCCAGACAAAATAATCCCAGTTCTTCCAGCCTTTCCATTTAAATCTTCTTTCCTAGACCTCTGATCACTTTTGTTGCTCCCTGCTGGGCTCTTCAATTTGTCTTCTTTGCAACAGGAATTTTTCCATGGTTCACAACTGTTAGACTCAAGGCACCCACCGGAAAATGCCAGGTCTGGGCTTTCACTTGTTTCTTCGCTGTAGAAAAATAAGAAAGCAATTCTTCTGCTGCAAAGCACTTCGACAGACCACAGTGGGTTGGAGAGTTTTTTATCCTATTTGATCTGACTTCACCTTGTGGACCACGCGAAGGTGCCACAGCACCCTGGCTGAGAATCCGTGCGTTACACCCCGTGCAGCGGCAGGAGTGAACAAATACAAGGCCCTGAAGGCAGAGGTGCGTTCATCCCACCCCTCCGCGCGGGAGTCTGCAGGCTGCCTGGAAAGGGCCTCTGCTGCCCCGTGAGCAGGGACTCCTGGCTCCAGATACAATGGGGCAGGTTGTTTTAATTGTAAATGACAGATGTGTGGGGAATAAACCTCCTGACAGCCCCTTTCCTGGGGGTTGCGGTGAGCCCCACTTGAAAGGGAAGGCAGCTTTAGTGGGCATGGGGGGCTGATGCTTTGAAGTTGGCGCTTGAGCCCCCCGGTCCCTGCTGCATTAGATACTAGTTTAAGCCCCTCAGATGTTGCTACAGCTGTGAAACGGTCAGGCTGTGTTTCTTAAATGCTATGAATCAAAAAGGCAAAAGAAGCCAGTTTTCCCCATGGGAGAAGGAAGCAGCGCTTTGATGTGGGGGCCTGTGGGTAAACACATACGGGCACATGCACCATGTGAAACCAGCACTGCCGGAGGGGTAATTCCTCTCTGAGTACAGTCAGCTGCCAAGAGCAGCTCCTTCCTGCCTCTTGGGTCTCTAAGCCTGCCTTGGTTGCTGCTGGACTTTGCATGTTGCCTGTCCTCAAGGTGGGCATTAAGGCACTGTCCTGTCCTCAGGTGGGCATTACCTACATAGCCAAAGCAGCAAGCTGATGCAGAGGGTAAAAAGCAAGCGCTAGGTCAGCGCAGTGGGTACTGCAGGGTGGAGGCCCATGGCTCTTGTCTTCCTCGTTCTGGGACTGCTCCGGTGCTTCCCCTTCCACCTAGCTGGGACGTCTCTCCAATAGAGCCATATAAGAAGGGCAGGTTGGGCAGGCAGGACTCCCTCTCTCCCTCCTGCCCCGCGAACCCCTTTGCAACCTTGGCATCCCCTGGCTCGGGTTTCCAGGGTTTCACCTGCGAGGTGCAGAGCTGAGCCTGCGCCGAGCCACCCGCTCTGCCTTGGTGGAAGCGTGGGAGATTCATGGGCTCGTTGCTGTGTTCGACCGAGCCGAAACGGCACGGCCCGGCCTCGCGAGCTGCCTGCCCCCTTCGGCCCGCATCCGGACTGGCACTAGAGAGCAAGCCTCACCCCTCCCGACCCACTTAAGAACTTCAGAGAGACCCAGCACCGATCCCTCCCTGTGGTTCGGGGTGGGGGAAGGCAAAGGGGGGGCGAATGATCCAGTGCCTGCAGTAACAGGCTACACCAGCAGCCACCCAGCCCTGCCCCTGCTCCCCCCACATCAGGGAGGGCTTGCTCTCGACGCCAGCGTGAGCAGGAGCTGAGCCCTAGGCCAGCGCTCCCTTCGAGCAAGGAAGCAGGAATCAAGTAGCAGAGGTGGGAAACCTGATGCTGGGGGAAGGAGGGAAGGAAGTGTCAAGATGAAATCCTGAGCCTGTCATGACTCCCTCGCCTGCCAGCTCTTCTGGGATTCGCTTTTCTAAGTCTCAGGAGGAGAGTCAGGGTGGCTGCTCGGTCTTGGCCAAGTTGCTGGCCATGGGGGCTCTGGCTCTGAAAGCAAGTCCCTCTATTGCCCAGGCTCCAGGACCCCCCTGGAGAAGACTGCCTCAAGTCTCTGCCATATTTTGGAAGGGGACGACAGGAGAAAGATAAGCAAGACATCAGCCCCTCAGGAACAGGCCAGGCTCCCGGCAGAGCTCAGCAGCGAGCCCGGCTCCTTTCTCAGCTCCTTGCCCATGGCTCTCCCTGTGGGTTTGCAGGGCTCGGTTCCCCGGGAGCAAAGCTCCCTTGGCTGGATAAATGCAAACAAAGAGCTACGTTCAGAAAAGAAAAGTCTGGCGCATCCCCTTCGTTACTGCTCCAGGCAGGCTCCTCCTAAGAGCTCGGTGACTTTGTTTATTGCCTTGAACGAGTGCCGAAATAAGTTCCAGATTAAGTGTCAATACAGAGACTTAGCACTTGCCCTGCATCACACCCCATAAAACCTCTGGGCAGCGAGGGGGAGGCTTGGGGAGCAGGGGGAAGAAGGGCTGTAAAGCAGCAGGACGCAGCTCTGCCCGCGCGCTTGCACAAGGTCGCCCAGAACCAAACACTGCGTTTTTGGAGGATTTATGTCATAAACAAAGATGCAAAGCAAAAGCAAGGGGCAGGGCTTGACAAAGGTCAGGGAGGGCTGGTGCTTGCTATAAAGGATGCACCCAGCTCCAAATTTTCGGGGGTGTGGAGGCTGGGAGGGGGCCAGCTTGGATGCACGTCTGATCTCAAAGGAATGTTGTTTATTGTCAAGTCTGACCCCTCAAAGACTAAATCCTGCTGCTTCTTCAGAGGCTGGGAGTTTTTCCTTTGACTTCAGTGAGAAGAGGCTGGATCCCCGAATGCCGGCTCCTGGGCAGAGTGCACGCACTTTTCTCCTGCCAAGTAAGGCACTTTTTGATCTTTGGACAGCCATCCGACAAGCACGACCCCCATTTACAGGGTCTAGGGTTCAGGTGAATTTTCTCTGTAGACAATTTTGGGATCCGGGTGACAAAGTAAAGCTCGTCAGCCTTTTCCCAAGAGAACGCCCTGCGGGAATAGAGCCATTTTTGCAAGATGCTGTTTGGGAAGAGCCCATCGCAGGGCGAACCGCTTCAACGAGTCCCTCTCAAACCTTTTCTGCTGGAATCGAGGCGACAATTCGAAAGCTGATCAAGAACACGAACAAAACTAAAAAAAAAAAAGGACAGCTTTGGCATGAAACTTTCCCGTGAGTCTGAAAGAGTCTCAGGAAATGTCATTTTATGGAAAAGTTTAACTTTGCAGTGATTTTTTTCCTGTCTCAGAAATTCTGAGTTCTGACCAGCTCTGCTGCAAAGTGGCATCGTACATTATAGGGAGTCTTTGAAACTATTAAAAGCTGTGGAGGTGGCAAGGATAATTTTCTGACAGAAGCTTCCCCGCTCCCCTTCTCCACTTTCTCTTCTAAACAGTTAATTGGAAACACCCACTGCTTTCTACCTCCTATTCGGCTGCTTCCCATTTCAGCGGCAGATGAGAGAGGAGCCCAAAATGCAATATATACAACAGCTCATGAGTCCCTTGGCCCCAGGGGATGCGAGACACTGGCCTGAGCTGCAGCCCTACGTATCCCAGCCCCTGCAACCTTATTCGGTTTAAAAGCCTGGGCTAGCGCTGCTCAGCCCATTTTGCCGCCAAACGTGTTTTTGCTGGAAGCTGCTATTTTGAAGCCAAAATGTTTTGCCGAGGTGGGCTGGTATCAGCAGAAATTGTGTCTGGGAGATGTCTAGGGCCCACACTTCCGTGGTCACCTCACATTAGGGAGTGAATAAGCAGAATCACAACTTGACGTTTTCAAGCAAAACAAAAAGCAACCTCTCCCCCGCCCCCCGCCGTTATTTCGATGCAGTTGTGTTCCTCGAGCATGTCCAAAAAGTATTCTTTTTCATGTGGACTCAAAACAAATTTCTGTGCCTTAAAAGTTGTCGCCAACAAGGTAGCACCTCCAGCGGTGGAAGAGAAGGGCGGTGGGACAGGGCACGGAGGAAGAGGTGGAGAGAGGGCAGCGCTGCACGGCGGCACGGCGCGGGGACGCGGAGCCAGACGGGACAGAAGTGCTCTCCTCCCATCGGCTCTGCTCTGTCTGTTCAAGACAGCGCTGTGCTCTGGGGCGTCTTTGAAGGGTTTTCTTTCATTTTTGACCTTTCAGAGCCACAGCAGCTGGGGCTGGGAAAGCAAAACAAGCCAACACGACTTGCCAACGCAGCAGTTTCCGACTGCTGGTCCTGCTAAAGGGGCATTTCTGATGGAAGAGCTCAGCGACGGTCCCCCAAAGGAACAGGTGGCCGCAGCCTTCAGGCTCTTGGACACCGCTTCATGTTCCTGTCCCAGCTAGGCAGTGCCCATTGCATCCCCCCTCGGCCAGGTTCGGAGCATGAGCTGAGAGGGGATTAATGGACTAAGTTTAGAGGCAGAAGCTCCACACCCTGGGAACTGCAGTCAGTCTGTCGTTCCCATCTGAGAGCCCAAAGGGTTTGTCTCAGAGCAGAACCAAGCTTGCATCTGGACAGACGGGAACAGCAAGGGGATTAATGAGAGAGAGGCTTGGTGAAAAACCAGAAGAAACCACACCGCTCTTGGTCATGAAAAACAAGGTCCTGGAAACTCCAGTGCATACCACTGAATACAGCACGGACTCCCGTTTGCAAGACCAGAAAAGAAGGCCCTCTCTATGGGTTACCCCAACACAGAAGCACCCCAGGTGGTGAGGAGATGGAAGAGAAACCAAACTGGACTCTGGGGACAGGACAAGACATCAGGATGTGGAGAGCTATGGAGTAAGACACCAAATCCAGCCAGACTGGGACAGAAGAGTCCTTGGGGAAAGCAGAAAGAGTAGAGAGCTGGAGAGACCAAAGAAAGAGAGTTTGGCATTAGAGAGCCCCTGGATAACAGGGTTGGCACGCCAAATGTGCTGCCCTCCCAGCTGTTTTCACTTCCACGGGGTGACCATCGGGGAGAGGCCAGCCCTGGACGTTTCAAGAAGAGATGCCCACATCCGAGCGGCGGGAGCAACCCAGACCGCGCGCAGCCTGCAGCTCTTCTCTGTTCTCTAGCTGCAAATGTAGGGTAAAAAGAAAAACAGGGCAGGTTTTTACTGCAGGCAGTGTCTCCGCACCCAGCAAAGGCCAAAGCAGCTATGAGCTCAGATATTATGATTGTGTGGTTGTTTTTGAATTGGACATTGATGCTGAATTAGGTGAAGTCCTCAAGTACCTGGCAAGCTGCCAGCACAGCCCTTACAAAGACAGCAGCTCCCACACTAAGCATTCAGGGAAGCAGGAGATTACTCAGAGAAAACTACCTTATTTTTGCACATAAGTAATATATCACTCGCTCTTTTAGGGGGAATCAACAGAGAGCACGGGAAGCAAAAGAGCATGTGGGCAACTTTGCTGCAAGCTGCAGTGCATCGGCTGATGTAGCAGAGAAGACCTTGGATATCGTGTGGGAGACTCTGGATATTGGTCCTGGCATGGTAAAGGGGAAGTCCTTTCTGATCAGCCATTCACCCCCCTATGCAACAACTTTGGAGAATAGTCAAGACGGGCCATTAGCCATTGGACCAATTTACTATGTATGGGGCCATAGTTCATGCCATACACATAAACTCAGCGCAGGGAGAACCGGGTGACGTTTCAGTTGCGGGGAGCTGCCTCCCCCTTGCTGCTTTTTGACTCAGTTCTAAGGGTGCGATGACTGTTACGAAAGCAGCTGCAGGAATTGATTTGCAGGGATTTTAACAGGGTGGACTACGATCGCATGTAGGCACCTAAGTCCACGTACGTGCCGAGGAGGTGGAACAGAATCTGCCCCCCACGACTCACTGAGTATTGAAGGGATCTGGAAGCAGAATTCAGGAGTCCAGGGATCAGACCTCTGGTGCTACTTGTCCGGCACATTTTATCCAAGGAGCTCAAAGAGCTGTATGGAGGAGAAGGCATATGTTTATCTCAGGTACCCAGGTTGTAGCCGTATCGGTCTAGAGGAAAAAGCAATCAGGACTCACAGTAGAGATGATCTCTTTTATTTGACCACCGAGATTTTTCGCAGCGTTGCAAGCTTTTTGTTGGTCTAATAAAAGAGATCATTTCTACTACGAGTCCTGATACGATTATCTCAGTTATTTGAAGCAGAAAGTGGAGGCACTAAACGTTGATGCAACTTCCTAAAGGCCACACAGAAGCCATGGAAAGATGCTACATTTGTTACTAGTGCTACTTCTGTCCCCTGGAGAGCCCCCGTAAGAGATGGGGCTCTTCCAGCGGTGACTACTGTGGCCAGCAGAGCTGCAGCTCTGCTTGCCCGAGCCCAGATGGCAACACTGTGTGTGCGTGCACATGCGTGCATGTGTGCGTGCGTGAGTTTAGTGCTACAAAGTGCTTAGTGTACAAATGGCTGACCAGAGTCGCCAGGAGAGCTGGGAGTGGATCGGAGCTGTCTTGGTCCCCGCTCTGGTTGTTCTTCCGAGGTTATGTCTTCCGCACTCATCCTGTTCCCTGTGATGTCGGGAACATCACTGCACTATGCCATTGCATTGGACCTAAATAGCGAGACTGACCTATCAACTCTCACTGTTTGGACCGAGCAAGGAATACATCCCAGAAAAGCATGAAGGTGAGAATTAAGAGACTGGTACAACGGGGGGACGGGGACACGAGACACCTCTTGTATTAGAAGTAGATAGGGATGCAAAGAAACAGATGAATTTTGTCTCCCTACAGCCTCTTTAACACATCAAAAGCTATAGCTCTGTTTGGTTGGATTCTCACTTCACCCTCCAGAGGATGATCAAGGTCACAGTAAAGGCAATGTGAAGTAAGTCGGAAAGAGATGCTGGAAACATGGGTCCTCACTCATAAGAAAATGGGCAGCAGGTGTTTCTCCTTGTTTGGCTGGTTAAAGAAGAGCCAGTTTCTCGTTCCAAGGACCTCTTTAAATGTCCCATCTTGTATCCCCCCGAGGAAGGCGGACCAGGCCGGCGAGGGGCCGAGCCAGGCCTCCCCGGGAATTCTGCCGGAGGCGCTGGCTCGTTCTTCCCTGAAATCAGTGGGGTTCAACCCGGCGTGGGAGAGAAGGTAGATTCGTGACATAGGTGTAACTCGGGGTACACTCCAGTTCCTTTGTCCTTGGTTTCTTTTTAGGGATAAAGCGTTCGCTTCACACAACTGAAAGCTAAACTTAGGTACACATTTTGCAAGTGGGAGACAAGACGGAGCTGAACCCTCCCAATCGCTGGGGTGACAGAAGCCTACATTTGCTACACAAGCCCATCCTTTGCCGCCCTTGGTTGTGTTGCAGAGAACACCGCTGAACGAACGCCCAGTCCAAGAGCGAGAGGAGCTGTGACAGAGTGGCTAGAAAGACGCCGAAAGCAGAGCAGCACAGAAGGAGCATGGAGAGATCAGGGTAAAGGACAGGTTGGGAGAGCAACACCGATCCACTTGACGTAAATGCTGAGTTTCCGATGCCTATCGAGAGCAGCTGGTTGTGTAGCCATGGTGCCAGCACTGGTCACATGCATGGAGAGAGATCAGTGCTGCTGGAAATGAGCACTGGACTCATCTGAACAGAAAAGGAGGTGGTGGTTTCCAATTAGCCTCAATGTGGTTTCTTACTGCATCACTGCCACCTGCACATGTCTGCAGGGGTAACCGTGCACCTCGCCTCCACTAAGGGGAATCCACAGTCTGAACGTATGGCTTGGCATTGAACATCCCTGATGCTGCAATTGCATGCCCTTGGCTGAGGGAAACCATCTGTGCTTTGCACTTCCAAAGGAGGGTGGACACATACAGCATCTGTCTTTAAGACATGCTGAAAAGCCACCTTCTTTGAGAAAAAAACTTCCCACCTTGGAGGGACAGTCACCAGGGTGCTACTGCTCCCCACTTATTCAGCTTCTTAATCATGTCAGAGAAAATAAAGTCTCTTCAATCCATATAAAAATACCTTGCAATGTTTTACCCAAGAGGAATGGAAAGTCATGGCCTTCACTAAACCCATTAGGGACTTTGCTGCTGCTCTTTATAAAGAACATAACCCTACAATAAGGAGATCTACATAGGATTCATAGATGTTAGGGGCTTTATTTAGGGGACCTTATTTAGTAGGGCTAGAACATACTCGAAGGCCACACACCTGGCTGTGTGTTTAAGCCTCGAGTCTGAGTCTTGGAGCTTTTCTTATAGTACAAGCACGAATGCACAGTTAGGAATATGCATCCCAGTGTTAGTAATATGCATACCCATTGCCAATGCTCCTGCTCTAGAAGGCCCTGGGGCTCCTTGCTGACCTAAGCCATGGGCAGATGACAGGTATGGGGTTTGCAAACCTTCAGGGCTTCCCCCTTCCCTCTCCAAACCAAAACTAGGAATTAGAGCCAGGATCCACGAACTACCATGAACGAAGCAAAAAGAAACTGATTTAGGGCTGCTCGTAGCTGCACACCAAGCTGATGCAGAGTGCTCTATATGTGCTGATGAATAAGCTGGCAGCTACGCATTGCTAGGCTGGTGCCTGTGCAAGTATCTATTGTTAGATCTCTGCTTGCATAATAAAGCATTTAAGGCAGGCTACGTATCCTATTTAATATCATCATCCTTAGCACCAGCCTCTGTCCTGAAGTGAAGGGGCATGTGCCAGAGCTCTGCAAATGTCACTGAAGCATGTGGGAAACATTCACGTCCCAGATTTTGCGTCAAATGCAAAATAACATCAAAATAACGTCAGCATTAAGGCACTCCATCCCACCTCCACAAACACGCACACGAGTACACCTTTCGAGCAATGCCAGCTTTGCAAACAGAAGAGGAGCCGTATTTGATCCCATGTTTAAGGCCAAAATTGAAATTTTTGGACACCAAAGATATTCAGGGGGTTGGGAACTGATCATAATGAAATGCTGAAAAATTTCCAGGCAAAATCTGGACACCCTCCTCCCCCCGTTACTTTCCCCTGATTTCTCAAGGATCAAATTCAGCGCCGATGCAAGCAAACGCCACCGTGAAAGTCGAGGGGGTCCCAACGAGACAGCAGAAACACAACCTGCGCTTCCTCGGATTAAACAGATCCCAATGGCGGCGGCTGAGCAGCAGTAGCGACACCCCAGAGACCTTCCCCAGAACCGTCTTCTGCCAGGGCTGCTCAGACAACGCAAACACATCAATGGGAAAAGGGACTTTCAGGAGGGGCTATCAGCAGAAACCAGCCACAAAACATCCCCAAACACTGACCAGGTAAAATTACCAACTCAACATCTTGGGGTTAATCAGATAACATTTAATGACCTTGTTAGGCTCGGCAAGCCCCTGGCCAGCTAGCCTCCTAGCAGCATGGGGAAGCAACCCGAGCCTCCCCACAGCCCTGCCAAGTGACTGCAAGAAAGGATGCCGCTGGAGTTGTGCACCAGGGATCCCCACCCCACCTTCGCTTTGTACCGGAGTTTTCATTCAGTTTTCAAGCAAGGATTCCCTGATAAAACACGCAGGTAGAGGGACTTCTAAAGCAAGGCCAGGACCATCCACGGAGAAGTTGCTCAACACAGCAGCACTCTGGAGAGGAGAGAAAAATCCCTTTCCTAAGGAGCAGCAGGCCTGTGCTGCAGCTAGGCTGCTGGCAAGCTGGCCGCCCAGTCACCGTCGTGATGTCCACTTAAAAAACAAGCGTCCTCGCCGGCCCCAGAAGTGACACAGTAAAAAAAGGGACAGAAAGGTTTAATGAACACGTCACCAGTCTCCTGCTGGGGTCACACTTCAGTACCCAGCTCTGTGCCCACCTGCCAAGAGCTCGGCCTGGCCTCATCCCTGCTCTGCTGCTCTGTTTGCTCCAACAACCGATCTGAGGACTCGCCTGTGCTTTCCAGTTTGGCGTAGCCTACAAGGCTGATCTGGTCAAGTCGAGGCCAACTCCTATTCTTCCGGTCTTTGATTGGCGCCACGAGCAGCACTCCAGGCCTGCCAAGGTCCAGGGACTTGGAGTGACCAGGGTTATGGAGCTGTACGTCTGAAGTGAACTCTTTCTTAGTGCATTTGGGGGGCAGGAGCTCCTCACTGGGTGGGACAGGGGGAGGCCCAATGTCCATATTGACCACCACGTGGCTGCTCGGGAGATCATTTTTGGGGGACACACTGCTGTCACTAGGCAAGGGTGTCCACAAGTGCCGCAGCACCTCAGCAGGTGCCTCGGCCGGACTGCCCTCCCCTTCCTCCCCTGCCCCCCGAGCCACAGCCTGTTTCTTCGAGAGGCAGTTGTTTAGCTTGATGACGGGAAGTGGCAGCGTGTTGGCAGCTGAGGAAATCACCGACTCAGCCCCATAAGCAAAGGAAAGATTGAGGTTCCCCTCCAGGGAGTTGCCAGAACCCGAGTGGATGCTCAGGAGGGAGATGGCAGGAGAATGGCCCTTGTGATGGAGCAGCTGGGCCGTCGTCTGGAGCTTGTTAGGTCCGTAGCAGTCGGCCCATTTGTTCCCAGGGCTGGAACAGGACTGGAACCCGCTAGAGGAGAGATCCACCTCGTAGCAGCCCTCCACGCACTCCGCGTTGGCCTTGAGGATGGGCAGGCTAGTCCTCCGCTGGAAGTACCTCTCCTCTGGGCTTGCCACCTGGGGGAGGCCCAGGGTCATGGCATAGAGGCCCTTCTGCATCAGCAGACGGGTCTCCATGTCCCTGTTCTCGTACAGCATGGTGTTGGCGCAGATGAAAATGAACAGGCCGATGCCCATGATGACAGGGCCGATGAGCTTCAGCTTCTCGGTAGAGGAGAGGTGGTGCGAGTGGGCAGGTGCCTTCACTTCTCTCCTGATGCTCCCCGTGCTGCTGGAGTTCCCTGAGCTGGCCCCGGATCCTGCTACAGATGTGCTCCGGTGAGGCCAGTAACCCACAACAGCAATGGTCATGCCAACCAGGACCACGGAGATGCCCACAATCACAAAGGCCCCGGAGGGCGAGCGCATCCGCAGCTGCGCCTTCACGGTCAGCTCCGGCGGAGGTTTGTGCCGCCTCCTGCGGCCGTGCCGCCGGGAAGGGGGGGCAGGTCCCGGCGGCTTGTTCTCCGGAGTGTCCTGGCTCTTCATGGCTCCCGTGGCTTCAGCGCTCCCCGCCGTCATTGCACTCCCGTTGTTGGGTCTTTCTACAGGGTCAGGAGGGAAAAAAAAATAGATGAACAGAAGAAATCACTAGCGGGCAGTGGAGGAGGAGGGCTCACATCCCACATACACCTAGGAGCACTGGGCCTCTGGTGGAAAACAGGGAGACAACACAGTACCAGTGGGGAGGAAAATGGGGCCTGGCTGAGATTCGCTCACATTCAGACTTTTTAACCTTCCTCTGTCTTTCTCTCCTGGCTAAGTTTTCCTGTAGTCATTTCTCTTACTCTCACTCGGGAGCTGGACGGTGGCCGACCTGCCAGGGTGGGTCTTTCAAACCCAGGGGCCCAATCCACACCCCCAAAATAGAGAGCTGACACCTAAGGATGTACTTCTTTATTGGTCCTGTTCCTCCAGGCACCTAAATGTTGAAGACTCCAGTGTGCTACCTGCTATCCTGACACAGGACAAGATGCCAGCCCCTCTCCCAAAGGGCTCTGGAAAGGACCATGGGGCCACGTGCCTCTCTGTACTCGTGTAAATGGCTTTCTGTACAAGTGGAGCGCGTGCACACACACTTTTTTGACAAAAGGGATGCAGCCACGTTTAACCAGTCATATTGAGGGCAGCGTTAGCACTACAGCCATGTCAACTTTTGCCTAAGGAAGGAAACGGGATTTCAGTTTGTCCCGTTCGGGATGTCAAAGGACCTTACAAACACTAAGCAATTTAGCCTCCATCAGTGGCACCCATAATTATTCCACCTGATTTGTCAGCTAGGAAACCTGAGGCACGGAGAAGGAAGCGACTGGTCCGAGAGCCTTGCAGTTGAGTTTGTACGGATCGAAACTTAGCTTTCCCAACTCCCAGCCTTCGTGGCTTGCCAGCAACCCTCTTCCTCCGGGCGGCCTGGAAAATGACTTTCCCGGGGTGGGGTTGGAAAAGCCTCACCAAAACAGCACAGGGTCTCGGGAGCTGCAGGGTCACCCGTTTGCTCTGTTAGCCATCAAAACAAGGATTCAAAAAATAATGATCAGCATTATCATTAGGAACTGCTGCCGAGCTGGGTGTCTGTTCATTAGGCCATGAGATTTCATAAATCACGAGCAACTACCGCTAATTCGGGAGGTGCCGCGTCCCGCGCTCAGCAGGCTGCTATAGCACAGATGCCGGAAGCAGGGCAGAGCCCGGCCCCGTTCCCCCGCGGGCTCACGGGGCTGGCGGCGAAGTCTGTCAAAGGAAGCTGCTGCATCGTGAAAGACGCAAAGGGAGTAGCGTGGTGCGGCGAGGCAGGGGTCTGCGTGCGGAGACGTTTAGCCAACCCTCGCAATTAACTCTGTGTGAGGGCGTCACGCGCCAGATCGGTGGGCGAGAGGAAAAGCTCTTTTCTAATTAGAGAGACATTGTCAGGAGGAGGCTTGGGGATCACTCCAGCTGAGAGAAGGTTACGAGTCTGTTTCACCGAGCTCTGGAGCGGCTCTTTGCTCCTCGATCTGTGCTCAGCCCGGGGGATGAAACCAGCCGAGCAGGCTTCCCTTCTGCAGTGGTTTCTGGTGGTCCTGAATTAGCTCCTAGTGGTCGGGGGGGAGTTCAATGCAAATTCCTACACTGAAGGAGCGCGATGATCTCAAAATCCCTGTTTCCAGGAATTTGTGCCTCTTGCATAACAAAGATACCTTCCCAGGTACATATTACTCAGCAGTTTGCTAAATACGAAGCAGCAGAGCCCGTTTTCTAGGTCAGGTATAGAGCTGGCTGAAGGAGCTGACCAGGCCCTAGCAGTTACCCATCTCGACTTGAAAGAGAGTTGTGATGGGCCCTGGGAGTACGCGGCTGTGCTAGCAAATAGGCACCGGCTGAGCTGCAAAGCTCATGTTTTTGCCAGAAGCAACCAAAGCAAACCCCCAAGCAATCCAAAAAGGCATTTTCCACATCAAAAAAGCAGAGGAACATTTTTTTCCCCCCCATGTCATGGATCAAAAGCATGGTACAGCTTACCAGCCCCTGACCAACGAGCAACACGGGTTGACTCTAAGTAGGTCTGTGCTCACCCGCCGCATGGAGAACTGCTGGTTAGGCACTGCGGCAGCAAACACTGGGAGGACCAAGCTGGCACGTGGCCATGCTCTTGCTGACTGGGTTGGGATGCTACGTTTTTGTGGCTTGCAAAGAACCCTGTCCCTGTGCCAACGTCACGCACGTGGCAAAGCCTCTTTCCCCCCTTCCCTAGCTGTCTTGGGGCATCCCAGGGTGCACTGTCCCACCGCCTGCAATTCTGGGCATGCTTGAGGTCTTGCTGAGGCAGCATGGGAAAGCGGCCCAGAATTTCCCACAATGCATCAATACAAACACACAGCATGGGAGGTGTGGATGTGCCGTGGCTGAAAGGCAGAAAAAACTGCAGCGTGGACATGCTCCAAGTTGTGTTACTTGAATGAGGTTAAAGTGACTGTGCTGCTAAATCACAACTTTAGGTCTAAAGCCAGAGAGTAAAATTGATACAACGCATGCAGGGAAGAAAGGCAACCCATTTAATTCCGCTGAATGAAGCGCAGCGCCAGCAAACAGCATAACCGGTAGAAAGGAAATTAAATGCAAGGATTCTTCCAGCTTTAATCATCTTAAGGTGCTATTAGTATCACGAGGAAGGAATTAAATACACAAGTTTCATGATGACAGCGTGTTCCCAGTACAGGGCTGTCAAGCTTGACAATTTGAACAAGCGAGATTTAGAAGGAGAAAAAAAAATCCACAGCCCACTGACGAGTGAGGTTTTAAATGTGCATTTGAAACACACTGTTAAATCTTTTATTGCAAGAAGAGGCACTATAAACAGTCACCTCAAGCTATGGAGTCAGTCCCAAAATGAGTGAGATTTGCTGCTACTGGGTGAAGTCACTCAGTGTTTTAAATCTTCCCTAATGCATCCCAAAGATTATAGTTCCTTTTCCTCCACGACCCGTTATTTATATTACAATGTCTTCAGCCCTCAATGGACAGCAACAACCCTTCCAATCTTAGTAGGGATGGGAAAGGTTAGTCGTTTAAATGATAAGCACAGTCGTAGCTGTAATGTGGGTAACGTGCAAGCCGGTGGGGCAGGGAAGCGGTGCGGTGCCTCTGGTTTTAGGAAGGTGGCCGAACAGGCGGCAGGGAAAGAGAAAGGAGGAGGAGGGACGAGGGAGAACTAGGACCCACAGTCTAGGAGGTTAAGGAGAAAAACAGCAGGCGGCCTAGTGACTTGTCAAGTAAACCATTAGCTGCTTCTTCACAGGTGCTGGAAACCAGCTGAAGGGAGATAACAGACTACTTAAAAGCTTAAACCATCCCCAGCCCTGTGACCTGCTACCTCCCTCCTGGGGCGAGGGGGGAAGAGGCAAGGCAGCTCCCAGCAGCAGCTGTGTCTGGGCAGGTCAGTGCATGGCCCCGGTGCCCCGCGCTCCTGCCTCGGGCTCCACACCCCACCCCCTGGCCAGGACTTGGGATTTGTTATAGGTTAACCGTTTAACCAATATAATTAGAGGAGGTGCAACGGATATTTTTAAAATGACATTTACATCCCTAAATCGGAGATGCGACCTACCTGCAAAATGTTACATTAAAACCTTTTTAGTGTCCTTCTGCCTACTTGGATATTAAAAAAATAAATTAAAAAAAAAATCTCCATGCCCCACGAATTTTGCGAAGCCACTTTGATGTAAGTTTTGGCTGCTGTAGGGTCAAGTGAAAACCAGTCCCTGGAGTGTAATCCTTTCCCAGAAGCTCCAGGCAAAAGGATTCCTGTAAATTTCCCGCACAACCTCATGGTTAATGCACGCAAGGGCCAGGCCTTATTTCTGGCTGCCAGCCATGGCAGCGTCTCTTTGAACTTCATTCCCTTCCTATCTCATTTTGCTTCCCTTAAGCCCCTTATGGTCCCCGTGCAGAACAGGAACACAGAGAGCCAGCTGCTTTTCAGGGCAACTGGCTCTAATGGTTCAGGGCCAAGGCAAGCAGCACACCGAACTGACTCTCGCTCGGTCGCCCTTCAACTCTAGACTTAAATTTACCTGTGTCCAGTGGGGACCGGCTCGTTATTCTCACCTTTCATTACTGCAAATGACTGGTGTCAAAAACGCTGACTTGGGGAACTGAGGTTATTAGATGATGTAATTAGATTATCCTGAGGTTTCAGGGGTCCATCTCTGCGGGAAAGCACCCTGTCCCTGCACTGCTACTCGGGTCAGATCTAATTCAAATTTCCACCGGCCTCAGTGGGCTTTGGGTCCGGTCCGCGACTTCTCCTGCAGCGTGCACGTTAAAAGCTTCAGCACCAGAATGGATGGGAACAGCAGCTAGTCGAGAAAAGGGGAAACGGCCTGTGCAATGGAACCAGATGTCTGTCGAGTGCCCGTGCGCGGAGCCAGCCCAACAGCTGTGGAGGACAAAGGCCAATATTCAGCTACAGGCCAGGACAGCTCGGGCAGTGCTGAGCTACCTTCCCTTCCACGCTGCACCACAGCACCTCATCTGCGACGAGGACGGGCTGCCTGGGAGCTGACCGTGCACAACACATTTGGTCTACAAAGCAGCTGCATGTAGCAGGGCACCCTGGACAGGTAGAAAGCACGTGTGTCACCCAACGCCCAGCAGCAGCCGGGGTGGCGGTGGCACAGAGCTGTGCCCCCCCACTACCAGCACTCACGCATCCCTAGGTCTCCTGGGCTGTTTGTTATAAAACTGATCATGCCACTAAACAGGCAACCAGGAACACCCCTGCCTTCTCCCACCCCCCACAAACGCATTCAGCTGACTTGGTCTTCTCCTCTGCTATTTCCCATCCACCTACCAGACTTCCTGCCTCAAAGGCACCTCCGCTTAGCTGAGGTGGCACCAACAAAAAGCACGAGCGCTGCATGTTTTTTCAAAGTTTGGCATTTAATGCTCATTGACAGAGATGGCTGTTCCCGGAGTTCAGAACCATTATTTTTATTAATAGAATCCCCAATGGTTACATAAGCTTCTTTCAAAAAAAAAAATCCAACATTGCCGTCTAATTCTAAAACTCCCAGACACTGACACGCGACGTAATTGATTAATTCAATATTTTAGCAACAGCACAAAAGTTTGCTAAATGTAAGAGACAGAGACTGAGGTCCTGTTGGCTCTGCATGGACAGGGGGGATCCCACAGTGCTTCCGGTACAAGTAGCAGATTGTTCCTGTGCCCTCAAATTCAAAGTCCCCCCTTTTGCTGTTTGCTGGTAGCTAATTGGCCTCTGCCTCCACCCCAGAGGCAGCTGCATTTCACCAGGGCTGAATGTTGGCAGACTGTGAAGGTTTGGGGGTCCCAGAGGATGAAAGGTGCTATAGAAATGTAAATGTCATTAGCATTATAGAGTGAGATAACTGCTTGGCTGCTAAACTGGGAGTTGAGAAATTATGCTTCCAATCCTTGCAATAAGACTTTCATTAAAAAATCAGAACTATTTCTCTAATCCTCCCATCACTGAGGCATACTGATAGCTCCCCTCAAAACCCTTCTCCTGGTCCCCTCTACACACACACACACTTCCCTAAAATCCAGAAATGAACCTAGTAGGATCTTGCAAAAACAAACTCATGTACAAAGTATGTGGGAGATGGGATACGATTCTATGCAGATGCACTGTACTATGCATCCCCCAGCACCCCCAGACATACCTGGAAGCACTTGATTCTTGATGGCGATAGCGCCACATGCCTGGGTGTGCAAAATGCATGCAGCTGGCCGGGTTTATGCAAAAGCACATTCATTTTGAGTGCATCCCTCTGGCAGTTTCAGAGTTCAAATCTGAAACCCTGGATGCTGCATTAGAAGCTTCTAAAGGACCTTTCACATCTGATCTCATCATCACTCACATGAGTCAAAGGAGCATCATGAGCCACATTTTACACATGGAGAAACTGAGGCACGGAGAGGGGAAACGACTTCTCCTAGGCTGGGCTAGGCAAGGATCTCAGGACTCTGGGATCCCATGCCTGTGCTCTAACCACAAGGAGCAGAGACACAAGACTTCCTCTTCCCCTCAGGAGAGACTCGGACCTCCCTGGCAGCATTACCTCTTACTCCTTAATCCCCTGCTCCAACCACTAGACCTTTGATTCCCGACCAGAGTGATGCTGCACCCTGCTGGGGTATCTCGAGATCCTTTCAAGAGTGCTGCAGGGTGCCACGCACTGTTACCAGTGTTAGGTGGTGTGCAAACATGAGTCCCTAGATAAACCCAGAGATTTCAACTAAGAACCCATGGTGTTAAAAACATTCTGGCCTCTTGTGGTCTTTCCAAATTCTTTGCAACAGAAGAATTGCTCTATTATTTTTCCGTAGCCAAAAAACAAGGGAAAACTAAGAGCTGACATTTTCCAAGAGGTGACCTGAGTCTAAAACAGGTTAAGAACTACTGCACTGCAGGTGACCTACATGAGGGCTTGGGGATGAGGAACGGGAGCTCCTGGTTACCTTTATGCTTCTCCCAGCAGCCAAAAGCACGGCCCTGAGAGTGGGCAGGCCAGCTCCTAGGACCTGGCTAAAGGAGGCCCTTGAGAATCCCTTGCTAACATCCCAAACAGCAGCAAGGGCTGGAGGAATTCCCTCCCTTTCAAAGGAGTCTGTCTCTGTCCGCTCTGTGTTCAGTGCCACATGTGCCTGGCATCTCTGACTCAGAAACCTGCTTGAGAAACAAGGGCGGTTGTATTCTTCTTGTTGCGGCACCAAGGAGGCAGGTGTTAAAAATCTCCTACAGCAAAACATATTGCTCAGGCTCCTTTAAAATTGTTCCTCTCGCTGTGCCAGGTACGGGGCCGTCATCTACACAGCAGATGCTAGAGAACAGGGGTGGCCAACCTGCAGCACAAGTGACACAAATGGCACAGGCAGCTTCTGTGCGACACGCAGCAGATCAGGAAGGGGGTAGGTAGCATAATGGCAGATAAGACAGGGAGTAGAAAAAGGAGCAGCAAACCAGACAGGGAACACATGACGGGGAGCAGAAAGCAGAGCAGCAGACTGGGGAGGGGAAGGGGATCGGAGCGGCACTTGGGGACGGCGTGGTACTTAATTTGTGGTGTGCATCCCAAAAATACCATCTCCCACTGTTTTAGAAGCAGAGTCTACATCAGGGGTGGGCAAAACGCGGCCCGGGGGCCGGATGCAGCCCGCCAGACCATTCTATCCGACCCGCGGGGACCCTAAAAGTTTTAGAAAATTAATATTAATCTGCCCTGGGCTGCCTGTCATGTGGCCCTCGATGGCTTGGCGAAACTCAGGAAGTGGCCCTCTGCCCACAATAATCGCCTGCCCCTGGTCCACATGTTTGCTGCTTTCTCCTCGAACTAAGTCCCAGCATTCATTTCTGTTTGAATGCCTTCCCCACTCCCTCATCCCATCCATGCTGCACTCCTGGGCCCCAGAGATCTCCGGGTATGGAAGGGGGCTTTCGCAGGAACCCCCCCGTAAGGATACTGGCAGAACAGGACTCACGGGTCTGTCGCGGGTGCTCTGTACCACATGGCTTTTCCCTGAAGCCGGATAGGACACTCGATCGCTGTACTACTCTGCCACCCTTGCTGGATCCATCCACCTCTGAGGCTGTCTCTGCAACAAACACACCTCGATCAGATGTGCTTCCAGGTGGCATCTACTTTTCAATGGAGTCCTTCAGGGCCTCTCCCTAACTGTACCGTAGCCGAACAGGGACTCAGAATCGTAGAAAATCAGGGTTGGAAGGGACCGCAGGAGGTCATCTAGTTCAACCCCCTGCTGAAACCCTCAGCTAGATCAGCCCAGCCCAGGCTTTGTGTAGCTGAGTCTTAAAAACCTCCAAGGATGGAGCTTCTACCACTTCTCTGGGTAACCTGCTCCAGTGTTTTACTACCGTCCTGGCGAGAAATATCCTAATATCTAACCTAAACCTCCCTTGCTGCAACTTAAGACCATCGCTCCTTGTTCTATTATGTGCTACCCCTGAGAACAGTCCAGCTCTTTCGAACCACCTTCAGGTAGCTGACGGCTGCTATTAAATCCCCTCTCAATCTTCTCTTCTGCAGACTAAGCAAGCCCAGTTCCCTCAGCCTGTCCTCAAAAGCCATGTGCCACAGCCCCCGAACCATTTCTACTGCCTTCTGTTGGATTCTCTCCAATTTGTCCACATCCTTTCTGCAGCAGGGGCCCCAAAAGTGGACGCAGTACTCCAGATGTGGCCTCACCAGTGCTGAATAGAGGGGAATAGTCATTTCTCTTGATCTGCTGGCAATGCTCCTACCAATGCAGCTCAGTATGCTGTTAGCTTTCTTCACAATAAGGGCACACTGTTGACTCATTTTCACCTTTCTGTCCACTGTAACCCCCCAGGTCTTTTTCTGCAGAGCTGCTGCTTAGTCAGTCCTGCGACTTGCCCCTGGACAGCGCAAGAGGCACAGGGAAATCAGGCATTTACAGAACTCTGTGGGCCAGGAAGGCAGGATCTAGGCTTTCCTGCAGGAGGGAAAGGCATTGCAGATGCTGTTGCTCTGGAAGCAGCAATGCAGGGAACTCCAGTCTTGCATGCTCACACTCTTTCTGCACGTGCAACCCCACCACCGATGCGGTGACCACTTACTTTGCAGAAGCCCCAGACCAAACTAGGTGGCCTACGTTCCCAAAGGCCAGGCCCAGACACTGCTCCAGCCCTCAACAGTGCCAGCCCTTATCATATACTGACTGCAAGACTCTTAGTTTTGGGTTTTGACCCCTGCAAATTTCCCAAATGCAGGAAACTTGACTGTACAATTTTGTGCTAACGGGGGAACTGTGTTTGCACTTTCCCTCTGGCTTGCTCCTTTAGGTTTTTGGCTAGGAGCAAGTGTGACTAGGGGGCATCTGAGCGGCAATGCCTCAGGCTTGGGGCCTTTACAGAGGATGCCTGCCATGGGTTGGGAGTACCCGCAGTCTCAGATTGATGGGTATGGGAGGGTGGAGACTTGCCCACTGGCAGAGCCACACAGATTTGAACGACTGAGCTGAGCTCAGTCGATCTGAAATTCGGGACCAATTCAGCCTTCAGTTAAAAGAAAAAAAGACTCTTAGTTTTAAGTGGAAATAAGGAAAAAAAACACAAAAAACAAACAAAAATACCCAGAAAGAGAGAGAGAAATGTGACTCGAGTACATCTTACAAGTTCAAGAAACTGATGGCACATGAAGGCACCCGGAAGTAATTATTTTTTTTAAATGTTATGATTTTGGGGAGGAAGCTGACTCATGATTTTCAAATCATGGGGTTTGCAATACTGCAAGCGTGTGTTGAAAACTGCTCTATTGGGCTGGGTGAGCAGGAGTGCAATCCACCCACAGCCTTGGACGGAAGAAGAGAGGAGTCCGCATCAGTCAGAGGGGATGAAACCTCAGGAGAGAAAGGAGTCCCCCTTAATCACTCTTCATCCGCCAAACAGAGCTCCAGTCTGAATCTCCAAAATGGGTGCTTAAGTCTCTCTCTCCGACTAAGCTTTGAACTAGCGCAGACAAGATTGTAAGAAATTTCGGATGGAAAGTTTATCTATCCCAATTTTAATTCCTTTCTCTTCCTCTGCAGTATTTGCAGCTCTGGTTCTCCTAAATACAACTCCCAGCTCTGACCCAGACTTTTAACTGAGTCACTTAATTTCTTCCTGTACCCGAGGGAAAGGGTGACAACTGTCCTCACCCCTTCACAAGCTGGACTTGCGGGACTGGAAAGGGCTGTGCCAGTGCCAAGTGCTAAATTACAATTGCCATGTAAGTCATAGTCAGCGTTGACTGTAATACGTGGACTGCTTTTCGCAGGCCCCTTTCAGCCCAGTAACGGGGCAGGCAGAACAGCATCCACACCACTTCGGATGTCTTCTCAAGACAAGCGTGGGGAGAATACGTCAGAGCCCTGGGCCCACTCCGGCCTCGACCAAGCCAACGGAGGTGCATGGAGCTTTTGCAAGACTGCATCATGCGAGCAAGACCTAATCCACCCAGACACAACGTATCTCGGAGAGGAGCCTGAGAGGGTCCCAAGGAAGTACTGCATGCAGAAAAGTGTATCCAGTATTCACCTTCCGCACCGTGATCCTTGGCCCTGAGACAGGTGCAGAGCTACCTCCACCATCGTGTTTCCTTCCACCCACTCATTCCTACGTGGGAAACAGCAGACTTGGCATCGGAGACGCTTGTACACCAGCTCATGGCTGCTGGGAGGGGACGGGGAGCGCTGCACCATGCAAGCTATGACAACCAACCCCGGAGTCCACCCACTCTGGAAGGTGATGAAGAATCATAATTACAGTCTGCACTGAGACATGACGGTTAAAAATAATTCCCTTTCATTTTTAACCTCCCAGCGCTACCAGTGCTGGGGAGGGGGCAAAATGGTGGGTGCTCATATTCCCTGCAAAGGCAGCATGGCTGAGGTGCGGGATCGTGTCCCTGGAGCAACTCCTCCCCAGCACAGAAACAGCAGGGACGATGCCAGGCCTGGCTCCGTCCGCACGAGCCAACAACGGGCCTTAACCTCGACTTGCAGAGTCTGAAGGGCAAGTTCACTCAGCCCTTCCCCTCCCTGAGGAAGTGGCCAACTGGGCTAGTACTGACCGCCACGATGAAAGGACAAACCCAGAGTAAGTTGCCAACTGACCGCCAAAAGCCCCAAGAACTGGATGGAAGTTGGCACCAAATACATGCAGGGAGTCAAGCCAGCGTCCCTGCTGGGAAAAGCCCACCCACAACCAGCAGTACATAACCTGAGGGGACAGATGCTCCTCTCCCCCCTGAAACAGTCACTTCAGGTGAGAACGGAGGTGACCTGGGCAGGGCGCAGCGTGGATGCAAGCTTCCCCCCGGTCCGCGCCCCCACGGCTGCCCACCCACCAAAGCCGAATGGCACTTCGAAGGTCTGAAGCAATAAGAGGCCACGCGGCAAGGACAGAGCCGCCGTGCAGCCACGTGTGCTGGAGCTCCTCTCCCCGGCCCCGCTCTGTTTCAGGGAGAACAGCAGCCAGCAAGAGAGGCCGGTGCAGCTGCAAAAACCTTAACGAAGCCACGTCGCGTCGCTCCCAACACCCCTGCGGGACAGCGGCAGTGTCAGGGCAGCTGCTGGGCCTCCTCCATGAAATGCCGCAGGAGACAGGCCAACAACGGGACAGCATCCAGAACCTGTTGCCAGAGCAATGGCTACAGGAGGCAGAGCCGCTTCGGAGGAAGGTGGAGGGCCGTTACCGGACATGGGATGGAAAATCCCCAGGTGCTGGGAGTCTCAGTTGCTTGAGCAATAGTTCAGGGACTCTTAGGAGCCAGGCAGAGCTGGAGGGAGGGAGCAGGAGCGTGCCATCTGCGGGTACCACGTGGACGGCACTCTTAGCAGAGTTGGGAGTGAACGGTGAGGAAAAGGGGAGCTCTGTCCTTTCCATCTTAGGGACCCTTGGGCGACACCTGGAAGAAGGCTGAGCACTGAAGCTCTCCATCACGCTATGACACACCAGCAGGAAGCTGGAAGGCTAAAGAGACCTCTCCAAGGGCACGACTGCTTCTCGAGGACACACACGGGAGCACGGTGCACAATGCCAGGCCTTCCCAAACTGCGGAGAAGATGGGAGATGAGGGGGCACGAAGGCGTGACACTGGAAGAACAAGCGGAAGGATTGTGCCGGACTGGCAATGGCATACAAGGAGACCACGTCTGTCCTGGGAGCCACACAGGCAAATGGACTAGGCAGAGGCCAACGAGACCTGAGCACGGCTAACTAAAACGGTGGAGTGGGGAGAGACGGAGGATTACTGGGGGGGACATATGGTGTGTGCTCACAAAACTGGAGAAAGACGGAGGCAGAGAAGTGGGGAGAAATAATACAATCAAGGAAGCAGGGAGATGCTGGCAAGGTGGGAAACCAGAAATTAAACTAGGAGGCTGGGAATGGGGTGGGGGAGGGAAATCAAACCCATGGGATTGTGTAGCGGTTCTCGTGCCTTAGCTCAGTGCTATGACAGCCAAGTCCCCTGTGCAGCTGGGAAATTATCCGATTAAAAATCACTTCAGTTGGTTTAGTTTGCGGCCTCTTCTCCCTTTCGTTCTGCGCTACTGAGAAATACCTCCATGTCTGCCAGCCCCCTCACACGCTCCATACTTTGCTGTCTGCTGTAGCCCGCTGACCTCCATGGGGGATCATCACAACCACCCCTTCCCACGACTCTCTTAACACCAGACAAGGCTGCTAAAAGACAAAAGAATGAGCAGAGGCTTCTAGCTTAGTGATTTCACATGGCCCTGGGCTTCAGCACCAGTGCTCCTCTGAATAAGGTTTAACCAGGCGAGTAAGTTTGCAGAATCCGGTCCTCTCAGCTTCTCTTTCCACTCAACTCTGCAGTCTCTTAGCAGCAAAGTGAGGTGACCTACGAGGCCTCTTTCATCTGTAATTCACCTCCCAGAGCTCGTGCAGGCTTGCTCTCTGCTGTATCTGTTCCAGTACTTTGTCTAGTCCAGGTTTAAGCAACTCAAGCAGCGGGGATTTCTCACGCTTCTCCGGTCAGAGCCCTCTGCGTGCCGACGGGTCGCTCAGAGCCCAAGCTTCGCCTGGTTTTCAGCCTTGATTTTCCATTGCTCAGCTCCATCCCTTGAATTTTAGGGATGCATCCTTACCTTGAACAACGGTGCTTCCCTCCCATGGGAGTTTGCACCCTTCAAAGTAGTTCATTGTTATTCACTCCCTTGCGTCTTTTCATTGCATAGGAAAATCAACGCTGTCCCATCAGAAAGAAAATGAAATAGAAACAGAAAGACCTCTGTCTTTCTCAACCAGAGCTCCCTAAAGTGGACGTAATTGCTCACCACGTATCACCAGCTCCCTGTAAGTATTGCCCCTGTCTTGCCTTGGTCCAAGTGTCACAACAACTGTGATACTTATGGCCTGCATATCACCAGCAATGTAACCTGATGCTGTGGTGTCCTGATGCAGAAAGTATATGAGTAGCCTCCAAATTAACTGAGGCTCTTTTTAATCACTCAGTTAATTTGATTTTTCCACAGCACCTTTCAAGCAAGGGTCTACAGGGCTTTATCTGCATTAGGTGTTAACCCACTGCATTTCACAGCCAAGAAGTTTGAGAAACAATATCCCCATCTAATATACAGATGCACTGAGCCACAGAGGGAAACCAGGACACATGATCCCAATTCCCAGTCCTCTGGTCTAATCACAGGATCCTGCCCTCCTCTGACCATCCTGCTTGCTTAAAGGAGAGGGAAAGACAGGCCTCATCAGACATGGGGCCACTTCATGTCAAGCAGCCACTTTGCTCTTTGCAAGGGAACAAAAGTCCATTGCAGACAAAGAAAACTCCAAGCGCAACAATCAGTCTTCCTTACGGGGAAACTAGGAAAGAAGGAAACCAGAAACATCCCTAGGACATCGTTCCGAACCCTCTGCATTTCGCACAGAGATGCTGCCCATATAATGACCCACCGGCGGCAACATGCTGGGGATTGCAGTGTCCAGACGAGTTAGTGTGTCCTACATCTGTCTATGTCTGGACCGGATCCTTTGTGATGTTACATGCTCTCAACTCCCACTTCTTCAAGTGGGAAGGAGGGTGCTCAGCACCTTGCAGTATCAGGCTGAAGGAGCTTCTTCAAGAAGCATGCTCCATAGAGGTTCAGCAGCCAGAAAGGTAGTGACACTGCCAAGGTGTCCTGGCACCTGGTTCTCCCTTGCTCTGGGGTCATCTCAGCAGCTGTAATCCCAGTTTGTTTCCAGCAGGCGAGGCGTATGCACAGGACGTTTCCCCGCAGCACGGGCTCCTGCAGGACGACGGATTCTGGCCAGAATTTGTACCTCTAAGCAAAGAGCCCGGCTGCGGGATGCCAGGGCAGGAGATGCCCTGGGCTCCAGCAGATATCTGGCCCCACTGGCCCTGCAAGAGGTAACCAAATCACTGAGCATGCTGCTGACCCACGTGACAGCCCAGACGGTGGGTTAGCAACCAGCTGGACTTTATGTAAGGGGAGCACAGTTGGCTCTGGAGCACTGATCTGCTGGGTCTGGCGGCGGGTATTCAGAACTCCTGGGTTGTTTTTCCCCCCCCAGCTCTGCCATAAATTCATTCTGCAAGTTGAGGTAAAGTCATTCAAGGGTGCTACAGTTAGTCCCTCAGCCAGGACGAAGCCTGTAGATAGCAGCAGAACTGGAGCAAGCAGTGAGCATACAGGTAACAGAACCAAACTGCAAAGTGACCCAGAAAAATCAGAGTGGAGGGCACTGCAGGCTCCCGAGGGAAGACTGAGCTGCAAGGCAGGCACTTGGGGCTCCGGCTCCCCCACCTGCCACACCAGAGGACATGAGACCCGGTCACCCAGCGCCTTCTGGTCCCAACAGCAAGTTCACCCTGACTTCTTCGGGGCATTCCCCTCTCCAAAGTGGGGCTCTGCACTAAATCAGATTATTCTTTTCTACCGCTCCGGCAAAGGAGATGATTGCTAATTACACAGCCTGCTTTAAGCAGATTTGCCCTGCTAATTAAACTCATCTTGATGGCTGGGAAATGAACTCCAGCCTCTCCCAAGCAGGAGAGCAGGCGAGCTGGAGGGCCACTTCATCACTCATTACAGCACAGAGGGGAGGGGGAGGCCCGCCGGGGAGCCAGCAACACGGGCGGCTTGTACGGTCCTCCCCCGAAAACAGGACATTTGCAGCGCTCAACTTTTCGACCAGCAAAAAGCGTAAAATCCGGGCCTCTTCCTTCCAGAGCAGGCATCGACCTGCTCTGCCCTCTTAGCGCCCTCATTTACGAGCGGGGGGCTGCAGCGGGATTTCCTCTCCCAACGCCGACAAGTGGGGAAGCTGCGCGGCGAGCCGGCCAGGCCGCCGAGCCAGGGCAAACCGGGCGGGGGGAACACGTTGAACAAATCAGCGAGGGAAATAAAAGACCCTCCCCTGCCCTCCAGCCACCCCCCGGCCGGGGACTTGGAGGGGTTGCAGCGTTTGGGACTCCGCTCCCTCCAGCCCCTTCGTGCCGGCCTCGGCTGGGGCGGGAAGGGGAGCGGCGCCGCAGGGGCGCATCCCCCGGGAGCACCTGCACCCCCGAGCCGCCGCCGCCGCCGCCCCCGTCCCCGTCCCCGCCACTCACCGCCGCGGAGCCGCCTCGGCGCTGCTGTCGGAGGCGCCCGGGGCAAGTCGGGCGCCGTCGGGGGCGGGCGAGAGCGGGGCGCCCGGGCTGCCCGTCGCCGCCGCCGTCCCCGCCCCGCGCTCCCGGCCGCGGGCAGGGGAAGGGACCCCGGTCACGCGCCGAGTCGCATCGCCAGCTATTCCGTGCACGCAAGCCCGGTTTCACGACCAGAAAGTCTGTCTGCCCGGCTTCGTACCCCCGCCTCCCTCTCCGGGGAAACTTGAGCGCGGGGGGGAGCATTTGCAGGCAGACGCGGGGAGGGCCCCGCCGGGCCGCCGCCGGCAGACGCGGTGCTCCCAGCACATTGTAAGGCGGCGAGGTGCATGGGGGGCGGGGGGATGCGAAGAGAAGTGCGGTGGCTCGTGGCCAGCTGGAGCTGCTGGAAGCGCTTCCCCGCCTCGGCTGTCCCCGTGGTGCTGGGGAGAGCCAGGGCCAGATGCCGCCGCCCTGCATCGTTTTCTGGGATTTTGCTGCGCGACCGGGAGTTTCAGAGCTCGGTGCGGGCAGGAGAAAGTAGCTGTTGATTTTCTTTATTATTTCTTTTTAGTGTGCCGCCGCATTTTCCTTCTGGTCGAAGAGGTTGGCACCGACTGTGGCCATCAGGGTCTCCAGGAGGAGGGCGGGAGCCCTGCGCCCTGCAAGGACGCGGCCTGGTCCTTCGGCTGATGCGCTGCACCCGGGCTCGGCGGTGCCAATGCCTTGTCCAGCTCCGCCGCAGGCTTGCTGTCCGGCGTGGGGCAAGCTGCTTCGTATCTCCCTAGCTGTAAAATGGGGAGAAGGATTCTTCCTCCTGGCTGTGGCTTGACGTGAGATCCATTACCTGCTTGAGCAAACTCCGCAGAGTGAGGAGGGCCTGCAGGCAAAGATCTCCTGCCTTGAAAGCACGTGCCCCACTTACGGTAGCTGAGGAAATCTCTGCAATAGCTGCCAGTGGTGCGTGGCCTTGGATGCACGCTTTTTGGCTGCTACAAGTTAAGGCCTGCTCCCCATCCTTTCTCAGGTGCCATCCTCAGAGGCATATCTGAATGTGGGGGGTCCTCAAGCCACTGGCTTCCTGGACCTAGGTTAGCCTTTCCTCGGCCCTACGACCACTGCAGATTTATATGGAGGGGAACAAAAACCCTGAATGCAATGATGGCTGCAGAGCCAGGGAAGGGTTAACCTGGCCCTTGGCACTGACACCTCTGGCAGCAGCATCCTGCCCTGCTCTGCTCCACTTGGCTGGAGGCTCAAAGCCCCCGGCCCCATTCCAGCATCTCCTTTTCCTCTGTGCCTGGGCCTCGTGTGCCACTTGCGGGACATGTGCTGTGCATTGGCCACCTGTGGCCCAAAGTGGCTGACTGACTCTTTCCAGGAGAGGGCAGAGTGCACGAATGCTTCCTGTTTCATTATCAACTCTATTTATCCCCCTTGCTCATGTACTTATGGTATGTGACTTTATTATTCACAGGCTTCAAGTCAGACTTTGGGAGACCAAATATTTGACATCATCCCTTGTAGAAGTGTTTAAATTGAGCTCTGAAGGTATATTGCCTACATGTGCATAGGAAAGCTTGCAAAAGCAGTTTGAGCTATGCTGGTCCATGGCTTTCCCTCTGAAATATGACCACTGATCCAAAACAAGTAAGAAGCGGTGCGATAACAACAGGCCTCGAATAAAGTTACAGACGTGAATGTACCCGCGATGCATTTCCATAGCAGCGCGATGAGCAGTTGACCTCGAGTCAGAATTGCAGTTGACATGGTGATGGCACTGAAACAACGGGCCACATTGCTCACACTTGTACAAGCTACGTGTTAACGCACCAAACGCATCCCGTGCTAGAGTGGAGGCAGGCACTTGCTGCGTAGATTCAACTTCATCAGCCCACGCGCTGTTGGTGTCTAGAAGCCTAATTACCAGCTCTTTAACTAGGAAGCACACTCCTTGGCATCCCCTTCCTCTCCCCTCCCCACCCCTGTTCAGGATGGCACAAGGAGAAATCCTCCCAAGAAATTTCTGTCGAAATCAATCAGTGTTGTGACTAAGGGCTGCTGACTTTGGGGCCCGGTGGAATTACAGGTCCCCCTTGAGAGCCATGGGGTCTGATTCTCCACTCAATCCCAGAGGCCCTTAACCTGGAAGCAAGCACAGGGTCTTTCCTAAGGGGTCTACCATAGGCACAAGATGGAGCACCTGCCCGGTGGCTTGTCCAGTGGGCAGAGAAGGAACTAGCTTTCAAAGGGTCTTGGGGTCTCCTCCCAGCTTTGCCACTGACTTGCTGGCTGGCCTTTTCACACCTCTCCATCTCGCATTACCTCCTTCACCTGGGTATTGCAAGGCTTAATTAAAAAGTAATGTTTGGGAAGCACTTTTGAGGTCCTTGAATGAGAAGGGCCAAGGATTATTACTCTGAGTTTCAGATTGCTAGCTCCAGTCTTGAATCAGAGTGCTGCAGGGCTGACCCCCATGCACCAAAGCCAATAAAGGTTTCCAGGGAAGGATTATTCCAGGCTGTGCTTTTAAAAACATTTAATACCACGTAAGTCCCCATTCACCGCTGTCTGAGCCTGTCTACATTCAGCATATGCTAGGAAAAAAGAATTCTTCAAAGGTTTGATTTCTATTCAAGCTCGATACAGAGGCTTGCCAGGCCTTCCCTGATGGTGAACAGCACATCCTCTGGCACTGAATGCTCCAGGGGACCTATAGTCTCCATAGGCTGCTTTGGGAGCTGGGGTCTTCTGCTTCACCACAGCACAGGGGCCATGTTTATCGCTACTCCATCTGCTGATGTTGCGACCCACAGTTTGGGAACCATTGCCTTATCCTGAAGGCTAGCATGGGGTAGAAATCCAGAAGGGCTGCTGGAGGCAGGAGAATCAATGCAGGCAGCAGAACTGATGTAGGATGTGCAGGATTCATTTGGAGGGTTTTTTAAGGGGGAGGGGGGAAGAAGTTTTTGCTAGGTAGGAGATGGGTAGATGTGAGGGCAAGAGCTGCTGCCTCAGCAAAAGACCAAAATCACCGTAGTCAGTAAGTCTGGGAGAGTGGGCAGCGTTAATTGTCACGCACAGAGGAGTTCAAACACTGGAAAAACAACCTATTTTTGAAAAAAAGTCCCATGATTTTTGGCATGAATCTCACGATTTCCTCAGGCATGGGGGAGGTCCAACGGGGGACTTTGATCTCTCAGTCTCTCTTGTCTTGGAACTCAGACATCCCAATAGGTTGCAAGGAGGCGGGAGGGGAAGAGTGATGTGAGATGGCAATTTAACCTAGCCAGGACCTTAGATCACAGAGAAGGAATGTTGTTGTGGACAGGCTTAGCGCTCAGGGTGGGGATGACTCATGCTGGAGAACATACAGCTGTTGGAACGTGATTTGGCACCGGCTTTCAGAGGCAGAACAACCTTCCCTGCACGCAGGAATTGGGAGCAAAACTTCGGTGAAGCAGCCCCTCCGCGGTGCCAGTGCTAGTCCTGGCAGAGGTCTCTGCTGAACTGCCCCAGATGCTGCTGCGCTGACCGTAGCTGCATGTGCTGCTCCACCAGCCACGTTTGGAGCACTGAGGCAGGTCGTGTCCTGCGATCTCCTGTCTGATGGGTGTTGGCAGACCCAGACAAAAGCATGGGCGAACCGGGCAGCTGGACAGAAAAGGGGGCTGAAAATGGGGGAAAAATTACAATTGCATAAAAATGTTTTAACATTGTGCACATATGGGAGTGGCAAATGGCAGCATTAGCAATTGAGACATCAATACCGCAGATGTGATAAAGACTTTTGCAACAACAACAACAAAAATCATTCTCTCTGGCAAAGGAGGGCCCAATATTAAAAGTTCGTCCGGAGCTGCCAGGAGTCTAGATATGGCACTTGGTGTTGGGGTTGTCTGCCTAGCCCCTGAGCAGCGCTGACTGGCTGCCTGGGGTTGAAGCAGCTCGTCAGAGGGGCCTGCTCGCAGGGAGGCCTACAGCTCCAACCCCAAGAGGGTTGGAGGCAAGAGGAGCTCAGCCTGGCTTGCAACCACTCAGGAGCGGGCCTGCAAACCACCTGCACCACGCATGCACCTTTGTCAGACTCTCTGTTTGGGCTCATTGGTAAATAAATTGATCCCCAGGAACGTGTCCTTAAGAGCAGATTTCCTGATCTGTAGGCTCTGAGACATCCCACAAATAAAAAAATTAAATTAAAAACAGAGGTGCTCACCAGATAGGGATATCCTGCAGATCACACTGAGGAACAGCTGGCAAGGAGGGTCTGACCAGTAGGACAGGTCAGGGCTGTGTGTGGGAGGGAGGTCGGGGTACCTGTGATGGAGAGCTGGCTGCTCAGAAGGAGGCAAGAGAGGATATGGGTGTGATGGTTGTGGCTGCTGGGAGGAGAGGGGAGAGGAGGGGCGGCAAGTCATGGGGAGCCTGGCTGATGCCTTACACCCCAGTTGTCCTTGATATGGGGGAGCTGGACTCTTGTTCGGACAGGAGCCTAAGAGTGCAGGGAGAAGAGCTACTTGGGACTTTCATTTCTTCCCCTTCATCCAAGTCACTGCAACAGCCTGCAGCAGTGAGTCACTCCACAGTCCCCAACAGATCTGAGAGTGCTTGTATAACCAGTAAGGAGACTCTGCAGCCTGTTACATAACACAAAGCAGGCAACAATCACCGTCCCCACTATGCAGATGGGGAAACCAAGGCAAGGAAAAGGGCTGTGACTTGTTCAGGGTCATGCAACTACACAATGGCAGAGGCAGAACTAGTCCCAGCAAGTTACTTGTTAAACTGCAGTGACCTTGAGTTACTCTAGCCTGTGGCCACAGGTTCCCCATTTCTGAGAGAAGACGGGAGCAGTTTGTGGTGGTGAGGGATCCTTGTGGATGAACAGACAGACAAACCCACTGTTCTGGACTGTCAGAAGTCTGCACAGCACAAGCAGCGTGCAAATCTAGTTCTTCTTTAGGCACCTAACTGGGAACTGAACATCCCTGAGCGTCCAGCCTCCGCAGATCCTGTCCAAATTCCAACTGGGTCATCATATCCTACACGCCTAAATTCCCCTCACAATTTTACTTGCATCCAGGACCCTTTGTTCCTTTGTGTTCTGTACTGCTGCTGCAGAAATTGTACGACTGCCACATTCTGCCCCAGAGGCAAGACCATTTCAGTGGTAAATAAAGCAAGCTGTGTATAAGTAGATTTTTTACTAAATTCTGTTTGGATGAGTTACTCTGCAAGTGCAAAATTACCATCTTTATGTCACTGGAAAGAGCAATTATCTTTAGCTTTTCAACAAGGTCTTAGAAAGGACCTGAACTTGAAGTTTGCAAATACTAATGGTCTCTATATATAGGAAGAAACTTATTATAAATGAATAAGCCTAACCAATCTGTCAACAATTTAGAAGATGATTTCTGTTGATTTGACTTTATTATTTTTTAAAGTAAAGACAGGATACTTTTCTGGCAATTTAGAAGCCTGTTTCGCAAAGCCT
The DNA here is from genome assembly GCA_030014935.1 of Caiman crocodilus. Taxonomy (NCBI): domain Eukaryota; kingdom Metazoa; phylum Chordata; order Crocodylia; family Alligatoridae; genus Caiman; species Caiman crocodilus. The sequence continues at coordinate 5,197,793 of JAGPOW010003022.1, forward strand.
TACTTATATTGGGCTTGATCCACTGCTGCCTTTCACCTTCTGGTACAATTTATGCTGCGCCAAAGTGTGAAATGCTACCAATCTCATTTATGGACCTGATTATCTACTTCTCGGTAAAGTAATACTTATTCATGCAAAGAGGCCTATTCATTTCTAAGTATTGCTCAATGCGAAGGTTGCAGATTGGGCTCTTGCAACAAACAAAAAGACAGGACCTCCGGTTTAAAGGGGCTTCATTGAGTTACATACAGCTAAATACTGGCTCTCAGCTAACAAGATTTTGTACATGTTAAAGTCAACAGAAACGGTTTTAGATGGTAACATTATCCTACTGCATTCGCAACACTCACATTGCAGCATCCTGCTAGAGGAAAAGAACCAGAGAGTGAAACTGGCTGCAACACTAGATTAAATTGACCAGTTAAGTGAACCGCAAAGAGCATCAATACTAGCAAAAAAGAAATGGCTTTGATATTGGAAGTTTTCAGTACTGGCAATGTGGGATGGGGAGCCAAAGGAGGAAATCTGCATTTAAGCAGTTCTTAATTTCACCCCATGTCTCTTTAGATGTACGGTACGCTCTGAACTGATTACACATCTGCAGGGAATCAGCAAGTGCCAGAGCCAATTCCCTCTGAGCACCTACCCACCTCCTCCAAGGATAGCTCACAATGGGAATTAGTGTCCTACTTGTCCTACAGGGATTTTTTTGCACCGGAATGGATACATCTGGCTCTGTGGATTCTGCTTTACAGGGGCATCGCAGTCTCAGAGCTTAATTCACTTGGTCATGAGGAGGATCAGGGTATGGCTTCTAATCTCCTCAGACCCACGAGCAGCATCAGCACTTTCAGTCCCTAGCAGAAGGGACTCGTCACACTGCCCACTGAACTCCATCCTGCTCTCTACCAGGCTTTGTAAGGGATGAGGAGGGAAGTGCTGGACTCCTTTGCATGAGACTATAACTGGAAAATAAGGCAGGGTTTAAATTTAGAGCTCACTAACTATTCTGTACTAACTCTTCATGCTCACAGGCCGCCTGGCAAAACTGGGCACTAAAAAGCATCCTCACAGGGTGATACAGCAAAGCATCCAGCCAGCTGTAAATGTACACCATTGTTTACTCTACATTACAGCAATTTCCCTTGGGAGGCAAACTTGGTAAAGGACTCCAGCAGCAATTCTCTCTCTCTCAATTTAGCCAGAATTTTAGGTTGGCCTGCAGAGGTTCTTGCTGAGAACAGATTAAAAGACAGCACCAGCGAAGATGACATTTCAGAGGGGGCCACCCTAAAAAAAACCCCTTCATTCAAATCCCCCAGCACATTGTCTCCAGACTTTTATATTCAGAGAATGCCAAGGGACCCCAGGACTCCCTTGTATTGGAGCTGCACCAATATGCACATTCTGCTTTAGAGCAGGTGGGAAATTTTGCTCATGAAATAGGCTTCCCCGTCAGAAAATGTGATTAGAAAAATGGAAGTGTAAGTAGAGTTACCATGGTTTTCAACACAGCGACAATACCTGTGGCAAATATTTCATATTTCATAGACGTTAGGGCTGGAAGGGATCTTAAAGATCATCAAGTCCAGCCCTGTGCCCCAGGGGTAGGAAGTCAGCTAGGATCAGAGGATCCCAGCAAGATAAGCATCCAAACGTTTCTTGAATAAATCTAGAGTAGGTGCCTGCACCGCTGCTGGAGGGAGTCTATTCCAGGTCTTGGGGGCTCGGACGGTAAAGAAACTTTTCTGTATGTTCAGCTTGAAATGGTCTTGTAGGAGCTTATGGTCCTTGTTTTTCCTTGGGATGCTCTGGTGAACAGATGTTCTCCCAGATCCTGATGCACACCCCTTCTGTACTTATAAGCAGCCACCAGGTCCCCGCTGAGCCTGCGCTTTTCCAGGCTGAAGAGTCCCATGGCTCTCAGCCTCTCTT
>JAGPOW010003022.1:5199827-5232520 GCA_030014935.1 Caiman crocodilus
CCCCCCCCCCCCCCCGAGGTGGAGTACCTTGCATGTCTCAATATTGAACATCATCAAGTTTGCGTCCACCCACTTACTAAGTTTATCCAAGTCAGTCTGGATCACTACCCTAAAGAAACGTGTGTGTTCTTTAGTATACACCTAAAGAATTCAAACTGAATGCTTCTCAGATTGCACTCTTATTGCCGACCTTATTAGTGACAGACAAGATGATATTACTGCCATGGAAAGTAGGACATCTCCAAAGGTCGAAATCTGATATGATGAGATGGTGCAGCTTGTGTCTATGGAGAGAGTCATGTTTAGCAGGCTTAGCCACCCTGAAAAGTTTGATGCGATTCGGATGAGTTCTCAGAATATTTTGGTAACGAAATTATGACTCCTGGCATGCTTCCCTTTTCTTATTCTATCCCTTCCTCTTCCCTCCTCCTTTTTTTTTTCTTTTCCCCTTTATCACTTATTGTTTGTGACAGGCATGAACATTGTTAAGGTTGACATGTATATTACATATTTCTGATTTTTGTGTTGCTTTAAAAAAAAATCAATAAAAATCATAAAAGAAAGAATATACAAGTGTTTTGCAGGAATGAAAATTCTGACTAAATCAATACAGCGAGAAGCTGTCTAAACGTTTTGCCTTGACAACTTTTATGCTATCAGCTTAAAAAGAAATGTTGAAGTGGAGCAGTTGAATACGCTGGAAAAGAAATATTTTGAAACATTTCATTCCATACCATTCCAAAATTGACTTCTCACTCCAATTCAGAACAGGGCCATGGCTCAACATCTCAGCCTTTCCCTACGAAGGGAATTCTGGTTTTCAGCCAGATGACGATCCTACTATTCTAAGGTAAAATTGACCATTTCTGCCCTATCCTGCTTTATAAGAATTCCCCTACCTATTGCTATATTTTGCTCTGCAACATGACAGGATCCCCTTGATCTCCTGTCTCTTCCTGGTACGTACCAGTACAAACTCGTGCTGTTTAAGTCTTCCCTGCCCTGAACCTTTGTTCAGATCTGATTTGCCTTCCTTTAGTTGGAACAATGTTTGGGGTCATCCATGTCACCCTTCCCCCTGTTTGCTGTCTGTCCGATAATTTGCATCAAAGGCAATGCCAGCCTAAGGAAGTGTTAATAAGAACTGTTCAATAATTAAATCACTCTGCTTAGTGTTGGGTGAAAGCAGTCCTAGCTTCGTCTGCTGGCTCTGAGCTCAGCGCAGTGGCTTACACTCGTTACATAAGGTTAACTTTATTAGTGAATTGCTTTGCTGGAGGCACAGGTTTCCAGAGGTTGTGTAACTGAAATTAGAAATCCCCATAAGGAAGACACAGCACTAAGCAAAGAGGCAGTCGGCACTGAGATTCTGGACCGAGCAGCTTGGAGGATGGCAGATGGCAGCATTATCAGTGCTAAAGAGTCCTGGAGAAGGGAAGATGGGATGTACGGGAGTGGGGGGAGGAGAGGGACAAATGCTCTAAACATTGGGACCCAATTCCTCCCCTTGAGCTACCGGCCTGACAGAGCTGGAGGGACCACCCAGAGCAGTGCTTGAGCACACAGGCACAGAGAAAAGCCCAGTGCTAGTACCACTGACCTGACAAAATCTTCTCGAGAAGGAAACATGCTGTGCCTGTAGGTCCAGTCAAAGCCTTTATGAGTCTCAACAGAGCTGTGTCCACAGTAGCACTTACATTGCATAAAGGCATAGCCATGCACCTGTCTGTGATATGAGACCAGAGTCAGAGGTCAAACTGGGAAAAAAGGTACAAGTTCAGGTCACAGTGGATCCGTGCCCACATACTAAGTCGACTTAAAATAAGCTGGCTTAGCTAAATTGACTAAAGTCACATTGGAGTGTACACACATATAGCTCCTTGATGAGGTGACAGCAACCTTGTGAGCTAAATCAATCTAACTAATGTAACTCAAGATAATGCGGTGTATTTAATTTGACTCTGCTCCACATACGTGTATATGCTCCGATCGTTAAATCAACTTAAAAAAGTTAAGTTGCTTTAACTGTCAGAAAGACAGTATGTGTGGATGTGGATGCAACCAGTGTGGTTGGTATTGAACGACCAAGTGATACATTGAAAACAAAGCAGGAAGAGGATATTGATGCTCAGTTAGGCTGGCCAAAAACAAACACAAAAAACCCCACTTTCCGACAAATGGGTTTTAAACAACAGGAATGGGTTGTGTGGGGGGTGGCGGGGAGGTTGCTGAGTTTCTGTTTTGTATAAAATTCCACAAAGGTCAGAACAGGCTTGTTTCAATTTCATTTTGTTTCTACTCCTTTTCTTTCTTTCCTCTGCCCCAAGAAAAAGGAGGAAGGTAGGATAGGGGTCCCCATACTAATGAAAGACAAAAATTAGAATATATATATTCAGCATTACAAAAAAAATCCCTTCAGAGAGAGCGAGAGAGTGTACACACATCTGTATGCATGTGGAAAAGGGAGGGGGAACAAAGCCTGGGAAGTTCAAACCCTGGAGTGACACTCCCACTAGTCAAATGACTGGTACATATCTATGTTATCTCAGGTAGGGGAATAAGACATCAGGGCTCCTGGGATCAATTCTTTCTATTGACTCATTGTGCGCCCTTGGGCTCGTGGATTGACTTCCGAGAGCCAGATTCTGATTTCACTTGCACTGGCGTACATCCCAGGCAACTCCATGGACTGATGTCACTGGGAGTGAAGGATGCACAGCACCTCACAGAGATGCATCTCATTCTTATCTGTATGGCAGAGTTACCTAGAAGACCCAGCCATAGATCGGAGTCCCAGTACAAGGTGCTCTGCAAACACAGAGCAAAGACTGTCCTGCCGCAGAGTGCCCACAGGCAATGGGAAGTTTTTAATCACTTTGAGCACCTTCACACATGGCACGCTAAGGAAGAGAAAAGCATCGCTATTATTAGGGCAAATTCAGACCCAGTTATGCTGGATGAAAGCTCCATTACTAAGGGAATTCAACAGATAAGAGATGAATAATGTGACCCTATGTGTATAGGCATGCAGGTAATACCACAGCCTAATCTTCCTGAGGTCATTATATGGGGCAGATGATTCATGGGGCAGAAAATCTACAATAGGTCAACAGAGGACAAAGTAGTGGGTATATACAATATGTATTATTAATTCTCAGGACAATCAAGCCATACATTCCTTTTTTTGTGCCATTCTATTATTATGGATGTTTTTCTGTTTCAAAAAAAGGTGCAAAAGAATGCAGGAAAGATTCAAAAAACGTTACCAAGCTCCCAAAGTCAACCCAACAAGGTTTGCTTTTCAGTCTTTGCACATCAGTTGTTCTTGTTCATTTCTCAATGCCTGAACACCGAACATGAAGTTATAGGAGGATGCAGGGATACTGGTTTAATCCCCCTAAAGGTGCCACAAATGTAATGTAATTCATGTAATGCTTGCAGGAGTGTGCTGTGGGCTGAGGATATATCTGGACACCAGAAAGTGCCAAGATTCAAACTCAGCACTGATACTGACTCCTTTATTTAGTTGCTTCCACTATCACCATCATTGTGGGACCAGCTTGACGCAAACACTAATGTCTTTATCGTATTTCCCAACCTCAAAGTATCACACACTGTCTAGATGGGGAACAGAGGCACAGTGGCAGAGGCAGAGTGATCTGGAACTCAAACCTCAAGTCCAAAAACTTCCTGGTTTGTGGGAGGTGGGCTAGGAATCCATAGATTACACTTGTCCCTAGGGCTTCATTTCTGCGTCTGAATTAATAGTCCCATTTTACCAAAAATAACACTCCGCTGTGCTCTGGAACACAAAGGCCATAGTCCTGCTTAGGATATAGTCGGCAACTCAAAAGTTTTGCCAAGCTGGTGAGATCTGCAGAGGACAGATTGGGGGGTTTCAGCTCTATAAAAATCAGAACCCCAACCCACGACCTAAACCTGATCAGAATGCCCAACAAAAAATCCTTCAGCTCATCCCCGGGAGGTGAACAGGAGGGTTAAGAAGGAAAGATAGCTGGTGTACAGGCGGCTTTGCCAGGATTCCTGCTCAACTGGGCACATCTGTAGAAGTGAATGCAAAAAACTTGGATGACTTTAGCCCTAGGGAAGGCAGTTCAGAGGTGGCCAGATGGAAGTATTTAAATTAGATGAGTGTTATTATGAAGCAAAGCAGGAGCAGCTAGCTGAGGTCCCTGGCCAGAGCAGAATGACAGGATAAAGGCTTACGCTAAGAAAGAACACATGCAAGGAGAGTCTGATAAGGGATTACTTTTTGAATAGCTGATTTTTCAGTGAGGGGGATGGACTAGAGCTGAATTAACATTTAAGGCAAGAACTGGATGGCTGCATACAAGTCTAATACACTAAGGTACATCAGGCCAAGTACCTGGTGGTTATAGCTGGGGGTTAAGGGTGGGATTTTCCCTAACCTGGTTCTCTCTTACCCCCACCAGCTGTGGCTTGGTTGTTTTCTATACCAGCCATTGCACCTCACCCAACACAAGCCATTCATGGTACAGAGATGGGAAAGCCTTGTGAGACACAAGGTTGTCTTCTCCACTCACCCTCTTGAAATGGGGGTGGTTTCAGACCCCTAATCCAGACCAACTCAGGGCTCCTCACCTTACCCCATTGCCTTCCACACTCCTTGGCAGCACAGCTCTAGGAGGGCCTTTGGCCGCTTCTGCCCACGCTTGTGCAATAGCTGCTCCATAGGGAACCCAGCATTAACTCAGGGAGCAGATCCAGAGCTGGAGCTAAACTCGGTGCCCAAATATCCAGAATCCTTCACTTGCTGGGTATCCACCAGAAAGGGAACTGTGTACAATGAACACCAAACTCCCTACTTCTGTGCACATGTGCATACTTTATAGCCTTAGCTTGCCTACCCAGAAGAGTTCATCTATTAGCGAAAGAGCAAAATGTGCAAGGAAAGTCACAGGTTTGTTATCTAACCTGATTTTTTCTGTGCTTGTTTCTTGTTTCAGGCTGTGTAGACTCTGCTCCCTGCATGGAGAAGATGTTCCTGTTGTGGCTTTTAATGACATTACTGTTAGCAATTTCTAACCTGCGTGGGCAGGAACCAGTAGCTTAAGGACTTTCCTATGAACAACCTAGATCAGTGGTTCTTAACTTTTCTGTACCAGGACCCATTTGTGAACACCAGTGACCAGTCCTGACCAGGTGCCCCCCACCCCACATGCCCCAGCCCCCTCGTGTGTGGTGCACTGGGGAGGACATGGGGGGTCCCAAGCAGCCCCTTGCGGGCTGGAGCTCTGCCAGCCTGCAAAGGAAAAGCCACAGTTTCCCAGGTTTTTCTCCTTCAAAGGAGAATCCATTTTTAAAGTTTGTTCGTGACCCTTTTGATATATTCTCGTGACCCATGGGTTGAAAAATGCTGACTTAGATGACAGAAGCAATTGGCATGCTGCGGTTCGTAAGAAAACTCTTCCTTTCTCCATTGATAAAGATAGCCATATTACTTAGAAGATTTCTAACCACCAGAGCAGTGAGTTTCTGGAACAGCAGTACAGTAAAAGGTGGCGGCAAGTAATCTAAATAGTTTCTAATCTAAACAGTAATCTAAATCTAAATAGTTTTAAAATAGATCTTGCCATGGTACAGTTGTTTATGGTAGCTGTGGACTGGCCTAAGGATTCAGGGCGTCCCTTCCAGTGTAACCATCTGTGAAGCTGAAGGCTGGGTCACAGAGATCGACACAATTAATTTGTTATGGCTGGGAATCTGGCCAGGGAAAAGCTCCCACTAACTTGGAACCAAGAGGTAGTAGGGGGGAAGTAAAAACTATAACCCTGTACATTAACCCTGTACCTCTCTTTAGAGGCTACTGGAAGGAGAAAAATAGTGCAGAAAAAGTCCATTTCCAATCCCTGCATTTCTCGATCCTGTTCCCACCAGACTAACTTGCCGTCTGCACTGGGGCCCTATGTGGCGTACATGGACTGCCTCTCGGGGAAAAAAGAAGCACTGACATAGGGTGTGTGGAGATGAAATGAGGGCCCTAAATTGAAGCAGTAGGTTTTTAAAAACACCGCTTCAATTTAGGGCCCTTTAAACCCCCGTGTCATGCACACACCCGAACATACCTGCCTCTCCGGCGGTGGGGAGGGGAGGACGAGCTGCCGGCGGATGGAGGAGTCCCTGGGCTGGGAGGGAGGCAGGGAGGAGGGGCTTCCTTCTGCAGGAGCAGTGCCCCCCCCAGGTGGCACCCACCTGTAGGCACCTGGCTTGGGCAGTCCCAGGAGGTACCACAGGCTCCAGAGGAAAAAGAAGACCAGGCTTGTGGGTTTTCTTGGGTGGAGCCTGCCTTCCCGGGCTGCTGCCAGGCTGCCTGCATGGGCTTCCTGCAGAGCCGTGGCGCTTCACAGAGTCATTTAAGGCACATTCCCCAAGTCATTTAAGGCACATTATGCCATCAAATTTGCTACAGCAGCTGGAATTACTACGCAACGCACTGCCGACACCAACACCATTATAACAGGGAAAAGCGTTTAACCCACTTTAAAGTGCCATGCACACATGCCCCTTGTTTCGTCGACACAGCCATCGCAGCAGTAGTTTCTGTTTTTCCTCCAAAACCCACACCAAGTTCTCAGGAAAGATTCTGAGAAGTGTTGCTCAACAGTCCCTATGGAAAAGCCCCATAAAATGTAACAGGAATCCTAGAGGATTTGGTAGATTTCTAGAGACATTTCTACAGAGTTTTTCAGCCAATTAGATCCTTTCTGTAGACGCTTGGAACGCTCTTGGTGTCCTGCAGGATAATGCAAAAAGCTGGCTCGAAGCCCCCGGTTGAACTTGGACACTGGTGTCGTGGTGGACGTAGTCTTTCTGGACTTTAGGAAGGCCTTCGACACTGTCTCTCACCCCATTTTCGTTAAAAAGTCAGATGGGTCGCCAACTGTCTGGAGGGCCGCACCCAGGAAGTGGTGGTGGCCGGGTCATTTTCGACCTGGAAGGATGTGGGCAGTGGGGTCCCCCAGAGCTTGGTCCTCGGGCTCACACTGTTCAACATCTTCATCAGTGACTTGGACAAGGGGGTGAAAAGCATCTTGCTTAAATTCATGGATGACACTAAGATGTGGGGGGAAGTGGGCACACTAGAAGGGAGGAACAGGCTACAACTAGATCTGGACAGGTTACAGGGGTGGGCGTATAAGACTAAGATGGGATTCAATACTGACAAGTGCAAGGTGCTGCACCTGGGGAGGAAGAACCAGCAGCAGACCTACAGGTGGGGTACCCCCTTCTCATCAGCGCAGAGGCAGAAAAGGACCTTGGAGTCATTATAGACTCTGAGATGAACATGGGCCGCCAATGTGGGGACACAGTCAGGAAGGCTAACCGCACCTTGTCATGCCTCCACAGATGCATCTCGAGGAGGTCCAAGGAGGTGATCCTCCCCCTCTATGCGGCACTGGTCAGGCTGCAGTTGGAGTACTGTGTCCAGTTCTGGGTGCCGCACCTCAGGAGAGATGTGGCCAATATGGAGAGGGTCCAGAGGAGAGCCACCGGCATGATCAGGGGGCAGCAGGGCAGGCCCTACAGGGAGAGGCTACGGGACCTGAACCTGTTCAGCCTTCAGAAAAGAAGGCTGAGAAGGGATCTGGTAGCCTATAAACTGGCCAAGGGAGACCAGCAGGCAATGGGAGAGTCCCTGTTCCCTCGAGCACTACTGGGAGTGACAAGGAATAATGACCATAAGGTAACTGGGAGTAGATTCAGGCTAGATATCAGAAGGCACTACTTCATAGTCAGGGCGGCTCGGATCTGGAACCAACTCCCAAATGAAGTGGTGCTGGCTCCTACCCTGGGGATCTTCAAAAGGAGGCTAGATAATCACCTCGCTGGGGTTGCTTGACCTCAGCATCCTTTCCTGCCATGGCAAGGGGTTGAACTTGATCTGCTCAGGTCCCTTCTGACCCTACCAGCTATGAAACTATGAACTCCCTAGACCAAGATTTCTGTTAAACCTGTGTTTGCTGGGCAACAATCACCCTCTGCCTCCCTGAGCAAAGAGATGCGAGTCCAGCAAGGCGGAGGCCGGGATAGAAACAACAGTGCACTGCTTCTTCAACAGTGTACATCTTCTGAGATATCCCTCCTTCTTACTTCAGCAGTCAGTATCAGGAGGAACACACGCTGTCTCTCTCATATACAGAAGTCAGAGATCAACATCTATTTTCCATAACCCATACCCACAACTGTTTTGGTCAGTTTTCCCAAAAAGTTGAGCACTCTTCCACCAGGACTTACCATCTGCAAAGCAAGTCCACAGTCACAGCACAGGAAAAAAGGTAGGCCAGGCTGGTGCCTGGTTGAGGCAACTGTCAGAGTGGAGGATGGAAGGTCAGTTCATAACATCATAGACCTCAATTAAGGACTGGAAGGGACCTCAAAAGATCATTGAGTTCAAACCCCCCTGCTCTGGGCAGGAATACTGTTGAGGTCAAATGATCCCAGCAAAGTATCTGTCCAATCTTCTCTTGAAGACTTCCAGGGCTGGGGGCTGCACTGCCTCTTTGGGAAGTCTATTCCAGATTCTGGTCACCTTTACCATAAAGAAGTTCTTCTTTACATCCAACCTGACCCCATCCACTAACATTTTATGGCCATTGCTCCTTGTCCTCCCCTGGGGCAAACTATTCACTAGGGCGTCTCCCAGCTCCTGATATGCATCCCTTACATACTTACAGATGGCCACCAAGTCTCCCCGCAGTCTTCTCTTGCCCAGGCTGAACAGTCCCAGATCCCCTAGTCTTTCCTCATAAGGTTTGTCCTCCAGGCCCTCAGTCATTCTTGTGGCCCTTCTCTGCACCCTTTCAAGGTTCTCCATGGCCTTTTTGAAACGCGCCGCCCAGAACTGGACACAGTCCTCCAGCTGGGGTCCCACCAATGCCGAGGTGAGAGGGAGTATCGCTTCCTTAGTCTGCATCTGCTAATGCCTCCCAGGATGCTACTAGCTCTGTTGACTACAGCATCACACTTGTGGCTCATGTTCAATCTGTGATCAACCATAACCCCAAGGTCCCTTTCGGCCAGGGAAATATTGTCCTGATACCCAACTACTCCTGCCTTGCTCTTACCACAAAACATGTTATCTTATTTCTCCCTCAACCCAACATGCCCCATTTCATGGATCAAGCCACAGGCTGCTTTCTGCTCTCATTTACACTGGTTTAAACAGGGCCAACTTAAAAACTTTAGAAGCCCTGGGCCCAGGGTGGATTGGGAACCCTACGCATTTAATTGTGTGGTAGTTATGTGAGTGACTGGGACTGGAGAAGCACTGGAGAGCAAACTTAAGAGTCAGTTTTCCCCACCTGCCATTCATGCACTCTGGCTTTGTAGCGGCAATAGAGAGCAGAGTTTCCTCCCTTCCCCCATTTCCATGCCCCCCATTATCACCTTGTGCCTTGTAGCCCCCACAAAGGGGCTGTCATGCTATGCTGGCAGGGACTGTTTGTGAAGCAAACTTCACTTAGAGGCAGGATTAATCCTCATGAGTGTGTGCAGCTTGCTAAGTAGAGGGAGCTGGTGCAGGGGATCTGTGCACCAGGCTGCTTCCTGAGCAGCACATGCTGCTCTTTTCTCAGGAGCAGAGACTACATGACTGCTGGCAGCAGGGCCCTTGGCACAATCCAGTCAGGCGGCGCCAAGCCAAGGTGAAGCGCTAGAAGCAAAGCCATCCCATATGGTGCACCTGCCGCCTTCTGGAGCGATCTTCTGGAGGGGAGTGCGTCTCTCCCCCGAAGCGGATGCTGTCTGGATGTTGCTCCTGCTGGAGCCGCTCTTCCTTCTAGCCCACACAGACCTGCTGCTTCCCCACCAATTAGCACTGTGGTTAAACGAGTGCAGCTACTGCTGTTTCTGTGACAGCTCGGGGGATGAGCCATCCCCAGCCTGAGAACAGGAGTGCCACAGGCTGCAGCAGCAGTGCAAGCCTTGCCTGCACGCTGCTCCTAACTCCTGGTGACCCCCGGGCAGTGAACACCTGTAGTGGGGAGGGCAGAGGCCAGGCTGTCCTTAGAAGCAGTGCTGTATCTAAGGGCAGAGCACTGGAGAGTCAGCTAGAACTAGCAAAATAACCCTTATCTCCTGCCACTGGCTTGCTGGATGGCCTTAAGCAAATCAATACATATTCCTGTGCCTCATTTTCCCCTCCTGTACAAAGGAGGTAATGCTATGGATCCTTAGAGACCTGCAGGTGGAAAGTGCTGTTATTGCTGGGCTCTCTATCGAGATTGGGTCTAGTTTTGTGCCATGGACATCTGTCCTGCTTAGAGCCCAAAGGGCAAACAAACACCAGCTGGTAAGGACTTTCTCCTTCTTCTGATTGGCACATGGGATATAAAGGAGAAGGATTCTTCATTTCATAGCCTGCTCACCCCCATCCCCATGTCATCCACTTCTGCTCCCTACAAATCGGAATCGATGTCAGAGAGTGTAAATGGGGAAACTTCTCCAAATTCCGGTGACATCTGGTTTGTGCTGGCACATCTGCTTCATTGCTCCCACTTGAACAGAGGAACTGAGGTGAACACAGGTAAGTGGTGGGTTCAAAGGCAGAACCAAACCCAGGTATCCCACGGACACAGCCGTTTGGGCCACGTGACTTGGAACTGCTTTGTGATAACCCAATGTGAAACTCTGCAGCTTGCAGCAGCCGTCAGACTCCAGGGCTCAGGCGATCCAGTGGAGCAGCACAGTCCAGCGGACACAGCATGAATCCATACAAGTCCGGAGACTGTGGCCTTATCCATATTCATCTCACATTCCTGCATGATCTTTATGAAGTCGTATCGCCTCTCTGTCTTAGACTCCCTTTGGGAAACAATATTTCCTCAGCTTTGTAGGGTGCTTTAAGATGCAATGGTTAAACATCTCTGTATAAGAGCTAAAATTACCTAGGTCAGGTCTTATTGATCCATCATCACGCAGTGTTGCACACTTCTCTAAGAAGCTGAACTGAGCATAGTGAATAAGCCAAGGGAGTTAAAACCCTGATGAATTTACCCTGCTCTAGTTGTGGTGGGGAGATAAGCTGCAGTCAATAGTTGTCAGTTAAAAGTCCGTCTAACAAGCAAGCCTGCCAACTGCACTGACTGGCAGCAGCAAGTCCAAGCACTTCACTATTAGAGCACAACAAATGAGATTAAATGTCTCCCAAATGAATTGAGGTCTTAAAAAAGGGAGATAGAGGAAAAATAGCTGAGCTTATGCCCTTGCGTTACTTCCTCCTGATGGAAAGAGAGAGACATGCCCTCTTCTCTCCCACTCCAAAGCCAGCTTTTCTAAGGCTAAAATAAACACATCAGGAGAAGCGCATGCTCGTCATGACATGCCTTCCCAAGGTTCACTGGAGGACTCTTTGGTGGTGTCAAAAATAAAACAGCGATCCCTCCAACCCCAAATAAAAGGGGCAGTGAAGTGCTTCCCCCTCCCACCAGTCCCAGTGGCTCTACAAACACCACCCCAACCCAGCAGTCTGGCATGGGAAATCCCTTCCCCTCTCAGACAGTGGGATTTCACTTGCTTGGCTTCTGCACGATCATGAACTTCCTAAGTCTTCAGTCACCCATAGCTTGCCCTGTTCTTAGAGCAAGACAAAACCCAACTCTTTTGTACTGCAAACCAAGCCACCAACAAAAGAAAACTCGTGAATGCAGGCCTTTCCTTTTTGATGGTTGCAGGGGGGTGGAGGTGGAGGTTGAAATGCCTTCCAAGGGTTTGGCTTTTTACAGGTAGATCAGAAAGCAGCGGGGTAAAGCACGAGCCATCTCTGAGACTGTGGATCTTCTGCCTCGTGTAGCTGCACACCCCCTGGCAACCTTGCCTGTGCAGACTTCCCCTTGGGCCCGGGTGCACTCTCCCCCTCCCAAGGTCCAGATTCTCCATACCGAGCGCGTGCCGTAGATTCCTTGCGAGCAAGGACACCAGCTCCCAGAACAGAGCACGTGGGGGTGTGGAGTGACATATTATTTCAGGGAGGGGGAAAAAGAAAAAGTGCCTGTCCGAGGGACCGGGGAGAGGGAGGGGAACAAAGATCAGCAGAGCCAGAGGAGGAACTTTCTGTTCATTCCTCAGCCTGCCTCTGGCATGAATGAGAGTGGAGCTGCTGCTGGTGGAGACTTGCCAAAGGCCTCTGCTGGAAGCTCTTATGCATTTTTCCATGATGTAGGCTGGGCAGGGAAGAGGGATGAAATTGGTACAAAACTAAGTCAAGATTTGTATGAGCCCTTCTGAGCCCGACTAGTGGAGGAAGGAGAGCTGTGAATGCCACAAGCTGGGACGCTGGAACTCAGGCTGCATGTAAGGACCTCCCTGCCTTTGTAGGCTGCAGCAGACTTGTAGAGGAGCTTGCCAGCCTGCCAAGACTTTGGTTTGGGTTTGCTGAACAACTCCTGGTCCTGGAGCAGAATCAGAGCTGGAGGCAGACGAGGCTTCTGTCAGCTCAGTAAAGCAAGCAAGGCTGTCTTGAAATCTGCACAGTGCTTAGCCAATCCCTTCTTCCCATCCCTGCCCCCTTGTCTCTTGTGCTCGCCTTTCCTCTCCCCCATCTTTTCCTTTGTACTCTTTCTATACTTCTTTTCTCTCAGATACTTTCTGCCCTCAGATTCTGTCCTTTGTCCCATGCGTGTTCGTCCAGCTCAGCGATATGCCCCTGGCTAGGGACAGACATTTAAATAGCTAGAGCCTGAATCGATTCAATCTTTGCAGGTTAGTCTAACCTGGCTAGGCTAAACTGGTTTGTAACTGTACAAACATCCCCTCTGGACTGAAGAAATGCTGACACATGCCTGCAGTGGCTCAGGCTAGAAGCTGGGGGGCGCTAGAGCAGCCCTCCCTTCCCTTCCGCAATGCTGAGCTGGAGGGGGAGGTGGGTCTGGCCAGGCCCAGGACACTCTGATTAGGGAAGGGTTCTCCCCAACTCCTGAGCAGCCCAGCAGGGAGTTGATAACCATGTTTATCACCCCTAACTCAGTGTTTATTAGCCCATTAAGAAAATAACAGCCTCTTTCCATTAGTTCAAGCTCTTTTTAAACAGCTTTTCCAAGGAAGGAATGGAAGGATATCACCAGCTATGTGTTGATTAGCTCTGAAAAGCCCTAAGCCAGCACAGTCCTGTCTGCCTTTGTCTCAACTCTTACAGCACAGACCGTAGCCACCAGGTGGTATGCCACCCGGTGCTGAGAGGTGTCTGTGTAAGGCAGAGGGGAGGGGGGAATTCCTGCTTAAGCAGGGAGTGGTGAGGGGGAGGAGAGGGAGCAGGAGAAAGGCAGGCAAATAAATGCAGTCTCTGCCAGAGCTGCAGCCAGGGAGCAGAGGGGAGGGCTGAGTCCAGCTCTCTAGAGCAGAGAGCCCCACCCAGCCCAGAGAGCATGCTGGGATGCTGGGGGAGTCTAATATAACTTAAGTCAGGAATGGGTCTGGGACAAACATTTCATAAAATGGTTTGACCCAAATCAGTTAAGTCTGATACTACATTCAACCAGGTTTATCTCAAACTGGTTTTAGCCACTTTCAAACTCATTTATGTGCACTGATCTTCTGTTCTGTTACAGGTTTAAACCACTTTCTGATCACTTAAATTATTTTATGTGTAATGTCTGTCCCTAGTCCAAGCGTGGTCAGGAACAGGCTAAGAACGTGGTTTATTTAGTGGTATTTGGTCTATGCTGGTGAGTGTTGCTCCAGTCTATGGGGTCCAGGGTGCCCTGTATTTATACTGTTTTGTGTAGTCTTAACCTGGGAAAAGCAAACGAGTGAAGAAACCAACACCAGAAACCCAGTCCACTGAGTATAACCAAGAGACAATTCCTTGTTTTACAAATGCCTATCTGGGGGCTAGGGAAAAAAACTGTACCAATAGAGCAAGAAGACCTGCAGCACCAAGTACCAGTTGGCAAGGTGCAAGCTTTCCTCACGCTGCTTATCTCCTCCCTACTTGTGTCAATTTTTATGATTCTAGCACAAGTCTTATGAGAGATGGCAATTTTCTTCAATGCCAGATTCAAACAACTACAGAGAACCCCAGCTTTGGGGGGGGTTTCAGCCCTTGCTGTTACAGAAGTATGCAGGCTCCCATACAGCTCAACACTGAAATGAGAAGAGAGACTTCCACCCCTTCTCCCCTCCCCAAAATATCACTCTTTTTAAGCTGATGTTATGATTTGTGGGGAGCCTGACTCATAATTTTTTAATACTTCCAGCAATATTCTAATACCCTTTGCACATGTGAGTGGCATGTTCCAGCCATGTAAGTGATGTTTTTGGCACTCCAGCTTAGGCTGAGATCCAATTGCCCCTGCACTGCGAACATCTTACCATGTGTGTAAACCAGGGGAGGGCAAAATATGGCCCACAGGCTGGATCTGGCCCACCAGGCCATTCTATCCAGCCCGCAGGGCCCCAGGAAAATTAAAAAATATATATATTTATATGCCTCTGACTGCCTGTCAAAGATGACAGGAGCCAGTGGCAGCAGGACCCAGGAGGAGCCCAGTGGCAGGACCTAGTGGCAGCAACAGTAAGGCCCACTGGCCACACCCCAGGCCCCAGCCAAAAGCTTCTGCCTTGGCAGAGGTGTCTGGCCTGGAGCCATTCTCCTTCCCTCCATCTGAGAGGGAAAGTCAAGTAAGAACCAGTGAAGGGTGGGGAGGATTGCCAGCACAGCAAGAGCCAGCCAGGCCCAGCCAGCACCATGCGGTTCTCAGCTGGCAACTGTGTGGTGCTCCTGCTGAGTTGTGAGTCCCGGCCCTGCAGCCAGAACTGCTGGGGGGAAGGAAGGAAAGCAGCGGGGGGAAGGCAGTGGGTGCACACGCGGGAAGGAAGTGGCAGCAGATGGGAATGCAGGGCCCCAGGGGTCCAGGCCAATGGCAGCAGAAGCAAGCTGGGGACCGTGGCGTCAGGCTGGCTCCTGCTGTGTTTTGTGGCTCCAGCGTCTCAGCCAGGAACAGTGAGCTGCTGGGAAGTGCCCAGCTGTGCCGCATCATGCCACTTGGTTCCTGGCTGCAATGCTGGGATCACAGACTGCAGTAGGAACCAGCCTGGCCCTGCAGTTCCCAGCTGCTCCTGCTGCCACCTCTACCATGGCATGCCCACTGCCTTCCCTGCCCTTGCTGAGCAGGTCTCTGGACTCTGCCCACAGTGGAGGGAGCCTTGTCCCCTGCGGAGTCCAGTGCGAGACTTCCCCCATGGGAGCGCAGGAGCTGCATGCGTGCAGTGCAGAGCCCTTGTGACAGAGCCAGCCAAGCAAGCTCTGCTCCTCACCCCATGCACAGTGCTGCCCAGAGCTGCGCCCCATCGGGAGCCAGTGCTTGTGCCGGACACAAGCTCCCTGAGCCCCCCTGCTTGCTGCTGCCGGCAGCAGGGGCTGCACGCCATGTGGGGAAGTGGGGGGGGGGTCCCCTCACCCCACAAATGTCACACACCCACCCCCTACCCCCACAACCCCCACTGACATATATACACACTCCAACATACCTTATGCCCCCCTCACCCCAACAATGCCCACCCCCCACACAATATAAGAGTGAGACTCTATTTCGAGTTATTATGCAATCCCTTCTATATACAGCATACAAACACAAAGCATGACAAATACTTTTGTAATAAAATTAAAATGTTATAGTAGGTGTTTGACTTCTAGTGTACGATTTGGTTTTTTCTGGTTCTAAGATGGCAAGCCTCCCCTCCTCCCCCAAAAGAGTATTTTGGGGGGTAAGGGGAGATACTTCTGTTGGCAAAGGTAAGGGGCTCGGGGGCGGGACTTCTGGTCCCAATACGGCAACTCAGGGGTGGGCAAATGTTAAGGGGCGGCGCTCCTCTTGTGGCCCTTGACAGCTTGTCAAAACTTGTTAAGCAGGCCCGCAGCCAGAATAATTGCCCGCCCCTGATCCAGTGGCTAATTAATGGATTAGAAGTAAAGATATCCTTTCATCAGCCTGCAGCAGGCAGAAGCTGTGTGCTCCATACCTGCTTCTTCTTTCCAGCTGCTGGAATGAGCAATTAGAGCAGCGATTCTCCGTCAGGGTGCCACGGCACCCCAAGTGCCTTAAAGTCCTTTCAGCATGCAGTGTTAGCATTTTGAAGCGTGGCAACATGATTTACAAGATAAAAAAAAAAAAAAAATCAAGAGATTTCAAATAGGAATCCATGGTGTTAAAACCATTTTGATCTGCTGTGGTCCGAGTTCTTTGCAAAAGCAGCATTGCCCTATTGTTCTTCAGTCGCCAAAAAGTGAGTAAAATAAGCTGACATTTTTTGAGGGATGCCTCAAGTCTGCAAAGGTCGAGAACCAATGAGGTAGAGAGCCGGACTGCGAATGGAGAGGCGAGTCTTACTTTGTTTTACCTGGGCCAGCTGGATCTGCAGCCTCACAGGCCAAAAATGGATTAACAGAAAAAACCCCCAAAACAAAACCAAAACTCAGCTCCAAAACAGGCGCTTCTGTTTGCCGAGGCGAGGGGGAAGGGGGAGGAGAAGCGTCTCCAAAGGATCCACAGGCCCTGGAAGAGAGAAAATGGCTCAGAGGGATGCAGCTAAAAGGGGTGAAAAGGAACCAAGGCAAGACACAGGAAATCATCCTGCCAGGCATCATCAAGAGAAATATCCTGACAAGTGAGACCTATTGGCCGCTGGGCTGTTCCTCACCTGCCAGGCGGAAGCAAGCAGTAGGAACTTCAGCACTAGTGGCTTTAAGACCCGACAGGCCAGAGACTGTATCATTTTGGATGGATGGATGGATGGATGGATGGGTGGGGGAACAGGCTTCTCCATCTCACCTGGATGCAGCTGACAAGGAAGCAAGGAAGGAAAGGCACCAGGTAACTTCTCCACACAAGCAGACAGACCCCAAGGAAGAGGTCAACCCATTCCTACACACACTAACGCAGTTGTGCTCTGCTCTGAGGCTGCCTCTACCTCACTGCTGACATCCCAAGGCAGAGATTAAGCTAATAATGTCTCTGTGGCCATTGTTTTTCCTACAGCCTGACTTGATTAGCTGGAGCTCTCCCCGCTCCGCAAGGGACCGTGCATTGCCAGGAGTCCCTAGTCTGCTCTCTGCTGCTCCTCTTGGCTGCCTTTCTGGCTAACCAGGACATTATGGCACAATCCATTACATGTCATTAAAGAGGAGATGGGATTTTTGAATAACCGCATGCACATAAAAAATGGCAACCCGTCACCCTCATGCAAAGGGCAGATAAATGAGGCTGACAGACTGGTAGAGTTGCCAGTGCAAGAGGACTCCAGGGATTGGCGAAAAGACAGTGAATAAACTGTGATGTTTTAGGGCCCAAGTCTGGAAACTGCCATGAAGAGCCCTCGCCCAGGACAACTCACACAGCAAAAGTCATTTCCAGCCAAGTGATCTGCTTCCTTTCATGGTGAAAGCAATTAAGACAATGCAGCCCGGCCAAAGCAAACACGATTTGCCCCTCTTGCCTACCATGCTGCATGGTTTAACTTCTGTGCTAATAATCCACAGCCCTCTCAGACAGATGGCAGCTAAGTGCTTTCCTTTTGCCACCCAGGTCTCCGTGGCCTGCGTTTGTTCTCACATCCTGGGGATTATTGACTCTGAATAGTCACTGCCTTCATGAACAATGTTTCCATGTAATCAGAGACCCTCTCCTATAAGTAGAAAGAACCCAGGCAAGAGCAAGAACAATCACAGAGTCCTAATACAGTAAATCACTGCAGAGCCAGCGAGCCTGCGGTCCTGCTATGCTTTCTCCATTGCATGGACAGATGGTGTTTTTAAAGACTACATTTTCAAATCTGAATTTTGAAAGACAGTAATTTATTCTAAAAAACAGAGGGACACAATCGACTATCCCAGCACTACTTCAAGGCTCTCCCATACCATGACCCATCCTCTTGCCTTTTATATTTCCAATGCCTATCCCAACCTCCCTCCCACACTCCCCTAGGTCCTCTTCAGAGTAGGGACTTATGCACTCTTTTGCACCGTTCTTATTTCTGTTTAGACCAAACTAATTTAATTAATTGTAACAGACTTATCTATAACTGAAGCACTCTGCTCCTGTACTAGCTGTGGAAGGTAGTGGACTCACCATCCTTGGAAGTTTAAGAGCAGGTTAGACAAAGAGTTGTCTGGGATGGTTTGGTGAGGGATGATCCTGCCTGGAGGAGGGGTTGGACTAGATGATCTTCTAAGGTCCCCTTTACCCTTATTTTTCCATGATTCTACATGAAATAACAGTGTTGTCCACACAGGAGGTTGAATCAGTTTAAACCAGTGCAAACAGGTGGGTAGAGAGGGGCAAATTCAGAGGGTGCAGTTGTACAGTCAAACACCTTCTTTGCCACCAGTTTGCTGCCATGAACTCTGGCCTTATAGCTGCCAGATACATGCACAATGAGCTCTCCACCACTACTGCACCGCGCTTTGCACCATCGTGAATCCACTACTGTGTGTAGACAAGCTTTAGAGCTATATGGCTGCATATTTCATCACTCCGTCCATACTAGACTCCCTCCACCTTTGGCCTAGCATTGCTCCTCTGAAGGCAGGGCTACTTCAGAACAGCCAATGGTACCCGAGCCATCACCTTGCACAGAGGCAATGCAGCAGTGAGAAAGCTCATGGCTCTTTGTCTGAACTAGTCCATTCATCATTTCTAACACCAACAGAGCAACACGAATCTTCAGGACATGGCATCTATGTGTAAGAGTAAATGAACACTGATCCAACATCAACTGCAAAAAGACAAAAGCCAGAATACTTCAACCTTCCTGGATGCTCCATTGCTATTCTCAGGCAAAAAAGCCAGCTTGAACAGGAAACCATGGAACAAGAAATTGTCCACAAACTGGATTGTGTTTAGTACAGTTTAAACAGGAACTATGGATTCTTATCTCACCATCTGGACTAGCTTTAGTAACTCCTGTTGTTCCTATGGTTTACTGCTCATTTGCTTTTCTCCCCTAGCACAGTCCTCTCCCCACCAATCTTGCTCTCTCCCCACCCCTTTGTCTTTTATATTCTAATTTCTCTCTCCTTATACTCTGCTTTCTGCACATCCTTTCACAGCATCTGATGAAGTGAACGCAGGTTCACGAAAGCTTGTGCTCTCCCTATATCTTTTTTAGTTAGTCTATAAAGGAGCATGTCTTCTCTGCCTTCTGAATGACTTCAGGCCAACATTGCTAACTACCCCTCTCTGTTGTATTACGGTCAGTGAAGATGGAACCAGCAAGCTCTTGTTCAGCTGAAAGATGCCAGTGTTGTCCATCAACAGACATTACCACCAGATGGATGGTCTTTATTTCACACTCCCTACATCTCCAGTGAATCTGTGCAAAGTGTGCTTCCTCTCAACATACCTAAGCAGCTTGCCCAATTCAGATCTGAGACATACACGTCACACACACACAAATACATCTTTTTCCACTATTTCACAGTTTACAAGGATCCAGGGAAAAAGTTACCATCACCTTTGCAGTACATTTTATTTCCCTTCTGTCGAAGTGCTGAGTTTGCACATGGGTGCATGCATGCACACACTTCTGTTGTGCACATGTGTGTACTTACACATGCAGATCCTTAACACGGCTAGAGAAATACCCTGCCCATTCTCTGAAAACTAGAGCTTCTGCAGACATGTCCATATGGCAATAATTACTCTACTGTTTGCAGAGACTGGGATAGGTTGCACCATACACACTACTTCTGCCAGTCTCCCGCTCTTGTCTGTGTATAATGAGCCACATATGCAGAACATAATGAGCAAGCTTGCAAGTCAAACCTGCTTTTTTCCTGCTAAAATAATTGGCATGGAGCTGCTACAAACCCACCATAAACATAGCCTCAGATTTGCCTTGAAGGCAACCATAAAAACACAGAAACCGACTATACAAGAATTCCAGAGGCAGGGAATTTTCCATGCCGCCGTTGCTTACAAATCATTCCTTGCCTTCAGAGGTCTGGGCAGAGGTACATGTGCCACCTCTCTCTAGGACCAGGTTCTGCGTTCTGCTGCGAGCAAAGCTCCTCATATCCTCCTCCAAAGGTATCGTTTGTCTCATAGTCTGTACACTACATTTCTAGACTGGCATGAGTGAGCAGGTGAAGGGTGGATGTCCACTTATCCGTGAAGATACCACCACACAGCTCCAATTACTGATTAAGCCATTCATTGAATTCACAGATGTTTGCCAGGGGTGGAGAGCTCAGATTTTCACAAAACCAGAATGAACATTCGGTTCCCTATCATGTTAGAGGGTTTTACTACCAAAGAATGTGCTCTATAAGCCCGGGATTTCTTGGGAGGGCTTGAGATGCTGTGGTGATAGGGCCACAGGCATGCATGCAAAAGAATTCAGCTGCTTTTTAAGTGATCATAAGAAATATAGAAAAAGCTGCCTGTAATTAAGATCGCCTGACTCATTCCTTTATAAGACCCTGCTTTCCATTGTTTAGGGCTCTTGTCAATCTTCAGACATTCAGGCTGAAATTTCTCAGACCAGGTGTTTGCCTCAAGCTGGCTCCCCCCACACCAAGGTCTCAGCAAAACTTGCCCAGCTGTTGATGAGAACAAGACCGTCGGGGAAAAAATGCTTTTTCCCCCCAACATATTAAGCATTGTTAGAGTCAGGTTTTATTGAGAAGTTTTAGTAACTCAGTGCTTTGAAACAAGGACTTGCACTTTGGCAGAAGGAAGGGCTGCCCTGCTGTCAAAGAGGTGCCTTTTGTCACCCCCATGACCTCTCCCGAAAGTTGACTACATTAAGAGCCACTGAAAAGAAATCTCAGCAGAGAGTCTTAAAAAATAGCATCTACATTTTCAAAAGATCCCATCTGTATTGAGCATGTTCCAGTTTCCACGCATGACCATGCTTATAAAGTGACCGAGCTGGCTACAATCTAGGGTGAAAAGCACTGAGGACTGTGATCACATAATTAAAGACTGTGTCATCCTCACAACAGAGTGGAATTAAGTTTACACAGGAAACCTTAGCTCTGGTATTGCACTTAGTCCCTGTGCCTCAGTTTCTGCCTCTGTAAAATAATGGGCAGAATACCTGGCTTTGGAAAGCCCTGCCAAATCCTTGCATAAAAGCGAGCACATGCAAGTGATTAGTATATAAAACAATCCCACAACCTCATTTACCCGCTGCAAGTTGTACTTGATGGAATCATGCTGCAGGGCATTCACTTTACTAGCTGCAAAGACAATGACAACCATGAATAATGCAAGTAATGATCCTGGCAAGGAATATTAAGCTGCACCAATTTTAAGAATGATGGCATTCAGGAGACCAAGCATGAGAGAGATTGTAGGAAGGGCTGCTTCATTAGCCACCATTGTTTCAACACAGAAGGTGATTATGGTTGAGGTGGGAGAATAAGGTTATCAGAGTAATAAAACAGAGTTAATAATCCCAATTCCCCCCTGGTATGGGGGCTGCTGGCAGGCCCCCGATCTGCACGCGGGATGACAGGAGCCGGGTGCTGCCGGCTGGGACCAACGCTGGGCAGGCAGATCGGGGGCTCACCTGCACCCCCGGGAGCACTGGGGGGCTGTGCCAGAGTCCTCCCAGGGGTGCGTGCCCCCGATCTGCCTGCCAGGTGACAGACCAGTGCTGGGCACAGTCCACACCCAGCACTGGGAAGCATGCAGCTCCTGTCATCCCACGCGCAGAAATGGGCATTTTGTGAGGCCATTTCAGCACATCCTCAAGGTTGGTGGGATTTGCCCCTTGCGAGTAAAACTGGGTTAAAGCATCCCAGGTATCATGCAAGAGCCTCCAGAGAGTCTGTGCACTAGGCCCATGCAAAATTTTGCCCAGTGTTTCATTTCAAAGATGTTTCGATGCATTTCAAGCTTGAAACAGAGAAATCAAAATGAAACAAAAGCCTTCGAAACAGCTTTGAAATGAAACAAGGGAACTCGAAATGTTTCAAAGCCAGGCTTCCTGGCTTCAGCACCGGTGCACAGACTGTCTGGAGGCTCTCGCATGATACCTGGGTTGCTTTAACCCAGTTTACTTGCAAGGGGCAAATCCCACCAACCTTGGGAATGTGCTGAAACGGCCTCACAAGATGCCCATTTCTCCCAGGGAGCTACCAGAGAAGCTAGCTCTGGAATATACCTGCTAGAGCAGCCAGTCTGTTCCCAATCCAGCAGCACATTGCTCACCCTGCAGTCCTGGACAGAGGGATGCTCCAGAGGAAAGAACGGGCAATACTCCCTTCCTTAGCTCTGGGGATCTGAGTGAGAGCGGATGAGCTCCTCGCTGAACATGCGTTCTTCACAGCAGGTGAGGCTCCCCACTAGTTTGCTATCTTGGGCACTATGCACAGAGACCCATTCACAAAAAGTATTGGCTCCAGCTGTCCAAGAGTCTCATACATGTTTGCGGTGAAGCTCTCAGCTGAGTCCCTGTCTGTCCCTCATGAAGCACTGAACCTGCTGAGGTGTTTTGAAAGTCAGTCCCACCATGGAATCCAGTCCGTCCTTCGGGAAGCAGCTACCAAACTTGTCCCAGTGAGGAGTCTCATGGCTGCTTCCAGGTCTGCTGCCAATTCACTGCATGGCCTTGGTCTAATAAAAGATATAAAATTCACCCAAGGAACCTTGTCTGCCTATGGCCTTGGCCACATCACTTTCCTGCTCTGTGCCTCAGTTTCCCACACCTTCTGTCCACCTGGGAGATGTGCTTGTGTTTGCTCCTGCTCAGCTAATGACGTGAGTTTAAATTTCAGACACCAAACCCTGATCTACACAAAGAAGCCAACGGATTCCCCACTTAGAGCATTTGAGAAGGAAAACAAGCAGAGGAAGATCTACTGCCACAAGGAAATGTGGCTGGTCCCATTGCCCTACGACAGACGCGACTCTGTGTGACCAGAACTTGGAGACGGTCTCTCTGTGCCCCAAGCCAATGAGTTAGGGAGAACATGGGCTCGTGGAAATAAACTGGTTGTACACATGCCTCTGCACTAGAGTAAATGCCCAACAGGAGCTATCTCCTTTATAAAGACCAGATGGGACCGCAACCCACAGGAGAACGTGTGCAGGAGAACGTGTGCGAGGGAGAGGGACGGGTCATACATGCAAAGAACATGTGACATTTCCACCCGTGGAAAGTGACAGCAGGGAAAGTGGCTAGTCACCTTTACTGCTTCCACAGGCACCAGCGCTATTTGGATCTGCTCTAGTGCCTTTCATCTGAGGATCTCAACCCACCCTGAACATATTAGTTAAATCTCACAGCTCCTTTTCTGCAGAGAATCAGTAGCTTCTTGTTTCAAAGATGGGGGGAAATCTAAGACCGAGTGAAAATCAGCTTCTCAGCAAAGGCCACCCAGTGAATCAGTGGCAGAGCTGGGAATAGCTACAAAAGACCCCACTGGGCTGGCTGGAATAACTAAATCCTGAAGGGCGGACAGAGTTACGCAGGTGGGGAGGGAGAAGCTAAGCCACTTACAATACTGAGATGCCTGCGTTCCACTGAAAGCTAAGGGTGTTGGGCACCAAACTCGCCGAGGCAGTTCTGAAAACCCCTGGGATGCTGACACATTGGTGACGCACACTCAGGATGTGGAAGCAGACAGACGTCTAGGAGCTGGGACGAGTAGGGGACAAACAAGTGAGTGTGGAAGGCAGAGAAGTGCTGACATCAAGAACTAACTGGAATTCCCCTATGTCTGGGACACTTGTCTGTCTCCTCGTCACTGTGATCCTGCAATGAGATCAATGAAAGGACACAGAGGCTTTCACTGATGGCAGGATCAGATATCAGGGTCTGGGCCATCTAAATAATTTGAAAGAGTGCCCTTGTGTTTATACAGCCTTGGAACAAAAGGGTTAAAAAGCCCCAATCAGCAACAATGTCCCAGATCTTCTTGGATGCTTTTATTTAGAAAAAACTGGCATTACTTTCCACAGCAAGTTTTCAATTATACAATAGCTAACGGGAAATGCTGCAATAATTATGTCAACATTGTAGTATTACAGAAAATGCTGTAATAAGATTAGGTATGCTTCGTATTCTCATGGAAAAGAGAGTAACACAAGCACGTGGAGAGCCCCAAAGATTTTCCTTTGCCTCCTGCTTGCAAGATGTTCTGATTTTTATGGGGGTTTTAGTTTCTGAATCTCTTTCATATTTTGGGGTGAACGTGCCGTAAGGGGAGAGAGGGATAGTTAGGAAGCAGGACTGGGAGTCAGGATACCTGGGCTGTATTCTCAGTCCTGCCTCTGATGTCCAGAGTGAGCTTTGGCAAGCCACTTCCCCTACTCTGTGTTTCACTTTCCCCACCTGTAAAAGAGAGGTAACAAAACTGATCCATCTCATAGAAGATAATACAGATAAGTTCACTAAGGTTTGCAGAGTGCATGGAGATCAGACTGGAACTGACTGCAGAATGGCATCTTATGGCTGAAAACTCTTGCTGGTGCTCAGAAAGACGCATGGCTCCCCCCAGTCAGGCAGGCGAAGGCATGTGCAGTTCTGGTCCTTTGAAAACCCTTCCACTGAATGTGCCGGAGTTCTTGTTTTTTAAAGAATATCAGAGAAATGCTCTCTCTACAACAGAGGGAATTCAATCAGATCCTAGGATTGCCCAGGACTGACTTCTGCCTCCCTCCAGAAGGGCTGCTTTAAGACCTTACAGTGTATAAGGACCATAGCTAGGGCAGAGCTGCTGATGCACGTGTACCCATGAGGACTGGGCCCCTGGATTGCTGGTCTGTGCTATTTATGCTGACCCTATTTCTTTTTGTGGAAGGCTGGAGCTGAGCAGTCTTTAGGACTTTCCTGGGGATTCAGGATGGGGCCTGACATTGCCTGCCCTACACAACAGCCCCAGGGGACTTGCCAGACCGGGTGAGTCCAGTGGTGGGAGAGCCATTCTAATTAAAGCACCACTACGTCTCGTGTACCACCATCCCCATGCTTAAAAATGGCAGCAAGGGCACTTGAATGAAACCTCATTTGATCAGCCACTGCCACACTCCAGCAGACTCGATTAATCCAGCACGCTGGAATTCCAGCACGGTGGAGCTGCCTCTGTGCTCGTGTATAGTTTTTAAGTGATACTTAATGTGCATTAGCCTATTTTAATGTGAATTAACTAGTGATGCTTTAATGTGCATTAAAATGGGCTAATGTCCATTAAAGAGCACACGTAGACATGCCCTTTTTTGACCACCTCTAACATCATTGTAGGCATCTCCATTATCCAGACAAATGTCCAGTCTTTTTTCATTCCTCTAAGCCATTGGCATCATGTTCTCTTGTAGTAGTAAGTGCCACTGGTTCATTTTACATTGTGAAAAAAGGCAGTTCCTTGTGTCAGTTTTAAAACCTACCACTCTTCAGATTTACTAAATCAAGAGACTCCTTCAAACTATGCAAGGAAACAATATGCCTCTATGGGGTCCCTTCTTGTCTCTTCTCTTAAAGGCCCCATGATGACCTTTAAGAGCAGGTGAGTCTCTGCTCAGGTGGAAGCCTCTTCTAGGCCTCTATTTTTTTATTTCATATCTCCTTCAGTAAGTTCTAGGGATGCACCGATTAAGATTTTTTGGGCTGATACTGATGGCAGATTTTTAGCAAGCCATATCAGCCGATACCAATCCGATTGCCAATATGCAGCTGGGCAGCTTGGAGAGCAGCGTCTAGCTGGTAAGTTTGTTCTGGGGGAAGGGGCAAGGGAAGAGGTGTGGGGGTGCACAGATTGAGGCCCCCTGTGGTGAGGGAGGGAATGGGGCAGGGGCTGCACAGCCAGGTTCAGGGGGCGCGGGGAGAGAGTGGTGGCTCCCACCACTACATGTACCCCAGGAGGGCATAGGGGTGGGGGGGTGCCCCGGATCTGTGCGTGGGGTGAGGGCAGGCTGCTGTTGCAGGCTGGGGCTGGAGTGGTGCTGAGCTCTTCCCAGCAGGGGCTTGGCAGGGCTGCGCTCTGGGTGGGCAGCGGTGGTACTGGAAGGGAGATTATTGGGAGGCGGATTACTGGGAGCAGAAGGGAAGGCTGCAGCCACCCCAGAAAAAATTCACCGTAGCCCCCCTCCCAGTGCCGCTGCCACCCGCCCTGAGCACAGCCCCGGCCCAGCCACCTGCTGGGAAGAGCCCAGCACCATCCCTGGCCCCAACCCACAGCGGCAGGCCACCCTCGCCCAGCGCACAGATCCAGAGGCACATGCCTCCCATACCCTCCCAGGCTGCACGTGGCAGCAAAAGCCACCCCCGCCCCTGGACAAGCCACTTGTGGCTCCATCTTGTGTCCCACCCCCTGCCTCGGCTGGGCAGTGCCTGCCCCTACCCCAGCCCCACTCCTTCACCATGGGGGCCTCGATTTGCCCTCTCCCCCCACTTCTTTCCTCGCAACAGACTTACCAACCGGACCTGGCTGTTCTCCATGCTGCGGGGCTGCACTCCTGGCCACCTGCATGCTGTGCACATGCACCAGGCATTTATCAGTGACATTACTGGCCACATCAGCCAAAAAAAGCTGGTTGCCAAAACTGTTAATTTTCTTTATATCGGTGCTGATCTGATATGGGACTGATGTATCGGTGCAACTCTAATTTCTCCTGTGATATTTTTGACTCATTCCTTTAATTTTGTGTGTCACACTTGCTATCATTCCCCAAGGACTGCTAGTCAAAACAAAACCACTTCTTTGGAAGCTTTTCTAGAGCTGCTAAATGACACCTCTTCTCTTCCCTGGCATTACTCTGTCTCTGTTACTACTGATAATGTTTGCATGTTTGAGTTTTCTCAACAAGTTTGTTTCTCTGTTAGCCATCAGGGAGTCGATCTTGGCAGTAAGTGCATCTCTGACGTTATGAATGGAGAACAAAAGCAGCATCTTTGCTTTGGCATGTGACACATGACTGACCTGGTAGAAGTCCAAGGTCATAGCTCTGCGATGGTCCATAGGCTCAGGCACAGATCATTTATTAGCATAATTTAACCTGCTACGAAGCTACAGAACAGTCACCAAGCATCCAGCTCTACTTCTCTGACACCAAAAGGCTGGAAAAGATGATCATTGTTCACTTATCCAGTGCCATAAATGTGAATGGGGCCTAACAAACAAAATGAAACACACGAAGCCAGATTCTGCTCTCATTGTCACCAATGAAAATCTTGAATGACTGCATTGACTTTTGTGAAATTACTCTGTTTTACACCAGTGTAAAGGAGATCAGCATTTGGCCCCAATCCCTGCCCCAAGGAGGTTACATGCTAAGGGCCAGATTCAGATACTAGTTAGGGTGCTGTAAATCTAGAGCGACTTCACTGATGTCAACAGAGTTACTCAAGTGCAAACGAGGCCGGAATCTTTTTCTAGACTAAAACGGTGACGAGCTATTATTAGCATAGGCACGAGGAGGTAAATGAACGTTAGTTGCTTGAAAGTGGAATTCTGCTCACAGGAATGGGTGCCCTAACCCTGGAGGAAAGACTCTGTGACCTAATTAAATAGTGACTGAAGAACAGCTCTGCTGAACAGGGTGCCAGCGCTGTTCACCAGAGCTAAAGCATGCTGCTTTGTGCAAGGACAAGCAGAGCTCCATGTTGCAGTTTACCGAGCTCCTGAAGCAGAACATGCCTAAAAGAAGCACACATTGCAACCACTGCACCTAAATAAAATCACCGACTAGTTTGAGGGGATGAACTTCCTGAACAACCTGCTCCACTCATCTAGACATCGTCTGAATTAATGGTGCCTGGTCCTCATTATGATTTTTTTGAATAAGAAATAAATGCAGTCCCTTCATTCCATTCTGATACGAGGGTCATTCTGATTCTATCTATCTATCTATCTATCTATCTATCTCTCACTTTACTAAGGGCTCAGGTATTGGCTTCATGCTTTGTGCTGAAAGTTATACAGGTACTGGGTCTTTTATGACATTGTAGAACATCTGAGGGAGAAGAAACAGAAGTTCTCCCCACATGCTTAGCAGGAGATGCGTCTGTCTGTTGTTCTGGCTCTGGCTGTTGACTGCAAGGATATAATTCTTCCTCCTCCCCAAACACAGTGGCTGCGTCTACAAGAGACACTGACTGTGCAGTAGCTCATTACTATGGTGTAGTAGCGTCACCTGGCAGGAAGTGTGACGTGACACCATTGCACAGTAGTAATGGGCTATTGCAGAGTCAGCGTCACCTAAAAGTTGTTCAGTGATGCTATTCTGCAGCAACTCTGGTTATGAACAGTCATTTAGTACTTGTTTATACTAGTATTAAATGACTGCACGGTAACGACCGCGCAGTCAGCATCTCATGAAGAGTGAAATCGCCCTGGATGCGGGTGACAGAACGAACCTGGACAGACTGGAGCTGTCACTGATCTTTAGGAGAATAGCCATGACGCCCACTGACAATCGCGTCATTTTGTCCCCCTTTCAGAGGCAGGAGGGTAAGGATGTCTGAAGGCTCCACATCCAGGAGCAGCGGTTAAGCCTGGAGGCTAGAGCCAAAGCTTGTGTGCCTGATATTGGAGCCGCATGGGAGGAAAGTGACATTACCTCTGTTCTGCCTCTCCTCTCACGTCTGTGGACCCAAGCAGGCACCACTGAAGAGATCTTTCTCTTGAAGGTATCTTCAAGATCCAGTGATCGGCAGAGTTTGAAATACAGGTAGGCTTGCAGGGAGGGAAGGGCTGAGCCCTCCCATAGAAGATGAGAGTCCCCCATTCAGCTCGAATTATTGTTCCTTGTGCAACCTTTCTGGTATCTTCAGATCCATATAATCCCCAGACCAGTAACTAGAGTCTTCTGTTTAGATTTCTCCCACTGGAACCGATATAGATGGGCTGGTGTGTGGCAGACATGAAGACTCGCCCATCTGGGATCTGGTTCTGCTAATAGTTCCTGTCTTTCCATAGCTACTTTCCTTGGACCAGTAACTGATAGATTTGATGGCCTTTCACCTGGCCTTACCCTTACATCCATGGCTACTGCCAAATGAATCTTAGTGGCTTTCAGTTAGTTCCAATAGATTTTGCTGCTAAGGCTTCCTAAAGTAGTCCCTGTAGCCTGCTTCATCTCTCCTGGCATGCTCCTAACGGGGAAAGTACACCAGGTGGAGCACCTGGATGGAGAGCGGCTATCAGCAAGATGCGAGGCACCTGACATTGGTCACCAATGCTGAAGATACTCTCAGACAAGAAACAGCTTTTAAAATTTGCTCTTCTGCTCTTTGGATCTTCTTGCTGCAAATCTGCAGAATTGAGCTAAAATCCTAGCTGTATTAATCATAATTAGCTTAATGAGCATTAATTCTATTCAACAACTAATCACATTCTAATTGCAAGTATAAGGCGAAATACTGTGGACTCAGGAGATCCAGGGAGGCTCTTCCTCACTGAGACTGAAAGGATCTGAAGTGGCATGAAGTGTCCTGCCTCTTTTCATAACTTTGTCTTCAGAATAGGCCAGAACGTGAGGACAGGGGATGTTGGAGCCAGATTAAGTAGGATATAATCACACGGTGAGCTGTTTGTTTGAGCCGGTCTCATTGGCAATATGGGGAAAAGCAGTAAGAGTATCTGTTCACTTTTTTGGGGTGTGTAATTAAATGCAACTGGAGTGTGAATAAATAAAACAAGTACCATTTCAGGGTGAGAGAAGAGCTTCACTGGGACTTTGCTTGGAGATGATAACTTTTTGTGAATTAAAAAAAAAAGCAAGTCTGCTTCCTGCTCGTTGTCTCGGTTACATAATGTTCTCATGCAAATTTTATAAGAGAAATATAAAATTGCCTATGTATAAAAAATGACTCACTATAAAACTGATAATATTGAACCTAACTAGGTTTTGATCCAAAGCCAAAATGCTTCACTTATTTGAAGTGTAAATTTTTCCTTTATCTAATGTTTCGTTCGCTAGTAGTTTAAGGCCATTTGCTTTTAAATGGGTCCCTAATCATCAAGTTTTACAAAATATTGTGGATCTTAAGAAAGTGCTTTGGAGGCACTTGGAACCCTCTTTGGTTGATTAATGTGGGGAACTTTTCCCACCCCCATGGTTCCTGCAGTCCAACTCCTCTGCAGTGCTGGAGGGCACTTCTCTGAGCAGCTTCTCTGCGGAGCTGTCAGGTGAATGGTGTAACCATTGCAGCCAAGAACACGGGGACTATTTTGAAACTGTCTGGATGTCTCTCCCATCCACTCCAACCTCACAGCCAGGCAGTATTTATTCTTATGACCCAGACTGCAATCTTGAAGTAGACAAGTAGGAGTCCATGGTAATGTAGCACAGAAATCCCTAAGGCATGGTCTGCCTTAGTACACAAGTCTCTCCCACTGAAATCCGTGGGAATGACTTGTATTCTGTGGTCACTTTGAAAAGCACCAGCTCCTTTGCTTGCACAGCACTATTATATCTGGGTGAGTCAAGAAGCCCCAGGCAGATGGCTGGCACTCACTTGGCACCGGCCACAACATTTTATTTAGTTGTAACCTTTCTGTCGGGCACCAGTCAGCAGCAACAAGGGATGGGTTCAATTTTGGGGTCTAAATATATTTTACCTTGGCTTGAGCCCCCACCCAGACCACCTGGGAAACACTAAATAAATTACTAAGGTGTCCTCCATAAACAAAACCTCTTCCTTGAAAGTATAAACACAGAGAACAATTTTTTTTTTTTTTTATTTTTTTTTACGGAAACCAAAGACAAAGAAAACACTGAATACAATTTAAAACACTACCAACTACAAGGCACGGTTCATAGATTGCACCCTCTTGAGAAGGCTTCACACATGCCAAGGCAGGTTGGGACTTGGGGCTCACCCAAAAGGCAGCTCCAGGGACTTGCACCCCTATACCTGCCCTTCAGCAATGGGCTAAGGAGAGGCTTCACTGGAGAGTCCTTTGAGCTGCTCCTTGGGGTCGCTGGGCCATGGGAAACTGTTCGAGAGCATGGGTCCTTCTGTGTTGCAAGGGCCCCTCATTCCTACCTGCAGTGCTGTAGGCGATCCCCACTTCCATGTGGTGGCCTTGAGGGGTTAACTGCGGCTCTAGACTTGATGCTGCACCCCTACAGTCCTAGTCCCAATTCGTTTGCTGGGAAGAAACTTCAAGACAACTTCAAAGGAGAGGTCAGGCCTACTTTACTGGTCCTGAACTGGGCAGCAAAAGCCAGCCAGGCCTACACTGCACGGAGGCCTGAACATCCAGCTGGGGTTCAGCCATGCACTAGGCTGACACACCACAGCTGTAGAAACAGCAAAAAAGGCAGTCCAGGCCTATGGCTGCGCCCTGGACATCCAGTCTCAGCTGTACCCCATGCTGAGACGAGGCAATTTCAACACAGATGGGGCCAGGCCCTGTAGCCAGCACCTGCCAGCACCCATTCCTGGGCCGTTTGCTCTGGGATTAACATCCCTGGCATTAACTGATTTAAGAGAAAAAGAAAAGAAAGAGGGAGGAAATAGCCTCAAATGCCAAAAAAAGACTTTCTCTCCCTCTACCTGAGGCTTTTCCTTCAAATAGTGTTTGCTTGCCTCTCCAACGAAGAAGGGGGGAGGGCCCCCCCATGGGCCCCATGGGTTTTTTGGCTCCCAATGTAGCTGTGCAGCTCCCCCAGGCAGATGAAGACGGGCCCCAGAACCAGGGGTGATGCGTAGAGGGTGCACGCGGGTGCACGTGCACCCCTGCAAAAAGGCGCCACTTGCCACCCCACTCCTGACACTGCCAGGGGTGTCTGCGGACGGTCACTAATCCCCGCTGGCTGCCGCTGACCCTGCCAGTGGTGCCTGCAGCTGGTTGGCACTCGCCTCTCCCCCCACCCCAACGCCAACAGCGCTGGTGGTGTCTGCGGGTTCTCCCCGCTTCTTCACTGGAGAGGCAAGCAAATTCCTCTTCAAGAGAAAACAAGGACATAAAGGGGACTGGTTTCATATCAAGAGGACAGAGGACAACCGGACCGTCCTCTATGATGCCACCCTAGTGCGCGCGCATGTGGGGGATATGTGTATGAGGGAGGGAAAGTGTGTGCGAGTGTGAATGCGAGGGCGTGAGCATCTGCGCCTTAGGAGCTGATCCACACGGTTCAGTACAAGTCAGGAAATTTGTGTGGGAAAAAACTGCAGTAACACTGCTGTTCCCAGCCCGGGGTGCAGAGATGTGTAGGTATTAAGTGTTATTCCCGAAGGAACGCTCTCACTGCAGTTAAGCCCAGCTAATACTTTTGATTAAGTCTCAAAAAGAGCCAGTTTGAATCATACACATGCCAGAGCAGAGGCAGCGTGGTGAAGCAGTGGGGCTAGGGGCAGCCATGGAGACACTTTGGCCGGCTACCAGAGCATCTTTTTGGAGGACGTCAGCCTCTGGTTCCCTCAGGGCACAGGCCTGGACCATTCCTTGCCTTGCTTTTTTCAGCGGGGGGTTGATACCTGGATTTCTAGGTATCTAATTTTGAGCCCGCACTGCAAACATGCAGCATGGAAAACATTTTTTGTTCCCAGCGTGCCTCTTGCAGTGTCATTCACCTGTAACCATTTCATACTTTTCCAAGCCCTTACCAGCTCTTGTGGCCTCCGTGGGCTGACACAGCAATGAGTTCCAACAACTAATTAGGTTAATTTTTCTGTCCCTGTAGCTGGGGAGGAGACACAGCTGGAAAGCAAGAATGTTGTTTCATGAAAAGCAGTCAAGCTCTTAATACTTCCGTTTGCAG
>JAGPOW010003022.1:5236352-5259658 GCA_030014935.1 Caiman crocodilus
TGCCGGGGTCATCTGACCCCGGTGCTCTTTCCTGCCAAGGCAGGGGGTCGGACTAGATGATCTGCCCAGGTCCCTTCCGACTCTAGACACTATGATATTTATGGAGAGATGCCCACCTGTTGTCACCCACTATAAACTGGAGTTCATATGAAGCTCCCCAAGACAAGCAAATTTTCTGCAATAACTTCTCTACAGCAAGGGGCAATGACCCACCACTATGAATGAAGCCTTCAGTGAGGCAGTTGCAGCCAGGATGAGG
Organism: Caiman crocodilus; assembly: GCA_030014935.1. NCBI lineage: Eukaryota > Metazoa > Chordata > Crocodylia > Alligatoridae > Caiman > Caiman crocodilus. The sequence goes on from JAGPOW010003022.1 coordinate 5,236,612, forward strand.
CCCTTTAAGTTGACCAGCACCAGACTGGAACTGGAAGAGTTTTGATCAAACCACAGCCCACAAAAGGAAGAACCTTCCAACAGCTGGCATGCTTGTCACTGTGATGCCATTGACACATACAGGAGCCACTGGACTCAGGCTCTTCATGAACAAGACATCTTCTGCTAGTCAGAACATCCAAGGGCTGGCAGTATCCCTGACCCTTTCTTCCTCTCTCATGCTGAACTTCATTTCTCTTCTAAAAAAAATAGTGTCCCAGCTGGCTTCTCAGGATTGGTGACTCTGGTAACACTTTGTATCCACTCCTTACCTGCAAGATCCAACCCAGAGTGGGCTGGACCCCTCCAGATCAGGGGTCTGATGCTAGGTCTCTGTAGTTGGCAGGGGGATAAACCACCCTCTCTGTCCGATAAGTCAACTTCTACATGCTGTCACTCCAGTTTCAAGTATAAGGCTCTGGGATTTATACATGTATAATGGTGAACACAGTTGGCCCCTATTATCCTGTCTGATTTCCTATTACAACTTGATGTCCTTTAAGGGCTCTTTGTTACTAACCCTTTGATTTGCTAGAAAACATCTGTACATCCTTGCTACATTGAAACTGCACATGAGTAGCCCTCAATGGGTTTAGTTTAAAAGGGGAATTTGATGAAGGGCCTAGTAGCAATGAAAAAATTGGATTAACATTTTATATTTAAGAAGATTAAATATGCAGCAGAACTTTCTAACAACATAATCACCTCCCATATAGGGATCTCCAAAAGCTTTATGAACATTAATTTAAATTCCCAACACCCTTTAATTAAATGGTAAAAACCCTGCAGTTGGAGTAGGGTTTTAGATTTTAGTACAGCTGCTGCTCATAATTTTCGTTAGATCCCTTGATTTCAAGCCCTGATGAACCAGGTGTGAATTACAATGTGACCTACCCCATTTTGCTTCTACAAAGTACCGGTTTCCCTTGATTTATGCTCTACATGGTTTGCACAAAGCAAACCCACTTTACAATGTAACAAATAGGGATAGGTTCCCACGGTGGTGAGGGAGGGAGTGAGGCTGGGACTAGGTAAGAGGCAGGAAAAGGGGTGCTGCTCCTGGGGCTGCACAAGGTAGCAAAGCAGAGGGAACAGAGCGGCACTCACCCCAGCCCTGGCTGCAGCGGCCCTGGGAGTGACTGGTGCCAACTGCCTGCGCCATGCTTCACCTGCCCCCACTCACTTCTGCTCCTGGGCTGCGTCGTGCCTTGGTGCAGGCAGCTGGTGTCGGCTGCTCCCAGGGCCACTGCAGCTGGGGTGAGTGGGTCCATGGCCCTTTCTCCTCCCCCCACAGACTTACCTCTTTGGGCAGGGGGGCATCTATGCTGATTGCATAAAAGTGAATTTACCTCACATATAACAAATTAGGGGTCTAAATATGCTCATCACCTAAGAGCAAATTCGCACATAAAGAACCCGCATAAATTGAGGGAAACCTGTACTGGAAAAAAAATACCGTTCTGAACTGAACATGTTTAATTATAAATACTCAGCTCTGGCAGCTGCAATTCTCAAAAGTGCACCTCCCTTGGAACCATGCAACAGGAACTCATCGCTCAGAATGCTGCAGCATCTCTACCGTGACACAAAGGACCGAAGCGTTAGGACCACTGGGATTTGAATCTGGAGCACCCAAGCCAATAGGCATAGCTTAAGCCTTTAAACACCACTAGGCAACTGGTCAGACACCAGTCCCAGCCCAGTCTTGTCCCTTCCATGAGGATACTGATGAGGCATCAGGTGACCAGAAGGAACCTATAGACACTGTGAGCCCAAGGGGCAGAAGGGGCTATAAAACCCCTTTTACTTCCTGTGGAACTTGTCCCAGCAATATTGCTGGCATGTGTGCTCCTTGGGCCTCTGCCTTGCTCCAGCTGAATCCCAGCCTCACCATAGTCTGTTTGGACCTACTGGCTCTGATCTACCTTCTGCCCTGATACTGCCTCAACCTTTGGCCTGAAGACCCAGGCTGTGACTGTATGATTCTGTCCTGCCTATGATCATTCACTGAGTGACTGCCTTCACCATTTCAAAGCTGGGGGCCTGCACTACTGCTACCTGGATATCAGATTTAGGCAGCATCACACATCTCAGGAGACCAGCGTGCTACATGGCAGTTCAGCAGAAGTCATCATGACTAGGCCAGGTTCCACAAACACGCAGCACCCTAGCAGCACATATTTCAAGTTCAAATCAGCACCCAGAAAGCTATTTATGTACACAATTTACTGCCAAATTTCCTGTGGGAAGGGTTTCTCGTAAAGAATGAAGGTATCTCCTGGCTTCTGGAGTTTCAGGCCAGGGAAGTGGTAGTCTGCTGACTATTTTGTCTCAACTTGGCAGTGTTACTCTACTAAATCGCAGTGGGGTCAGCTCAGGACAGCTACAGCTTAGTGTAAATGCTGCTCTGCTAGGCTGAAGTTTTGGGAAAGGCAGAATGTTTAAGATTTTTTTAGCTGGAGACTCAATTAGATGCAATCTGTAAAGCACTGGTTAGCAACAGTTTAGAGACAGCAATCTTCATAGAGACAAAGTTCAAAAGAGCATGCATTTGCCATAGCATGGGCATCAAATTTACAGGCTATGCAAGAAGGAAATCCATGTATACTTGCGCAGAATAGTCCATCAATGCAAACAGAGATATGGGGCACATCATCATGTGCTATTAATGCAATATGGGAATCCTGGCCCAACCAGGGGAATCACTGGCAGCTGTCCCAGTAGCAGGGCTAGTCCTAGCCAGTCTCCTGCTGGGCAGGGAATCCTCCCCTGGCAGCTGTCCCACAAGCAGGAGAGCTGTCAGAAAGCCCCTGGTTGAGTGGGGAAGCAGAGCGCTCCCCAGTCTCAGTGCTGCTCTGCTCCTGGCTCCTGTGGGGAGCTAAGCAGCACCAGGACTGGGGACACAGAACTTCCCCCATCCCCTGTGGCTCCCTGCTGGTGTGACTGACAGGGAGCAAATTTGCTCTCAGTCAGCATCTACATAAGCAGTACTGCGTAGTTAATAGCTGTATTTGCAGGTACTAGCTAACTGCACAGTAGACATATTTACTACGCAGTAAATGCCACACATGTAGACAGTGATGCTTTACTGCGCAGTAGATGACTCGTGCAGTAAAGCATCTTGTGTAGATGTGCCCAAAGGTGCATACATTTGCCGACAGGATACCCAAGTTGTTCTTCAACAAAGAGTCTGATGAAGATTCTTAATGGAATGAGATGTTAAGGATAATGAAAAGAACATCAATAGCCCAATGTGCTGACAAAACACACACGTGCCAGGCAAAGTGCCAAGCGCCCTGAAAAATAAAGCAAAAGCAAACCTAGATGCTGCAGAGCATCCACCAGACATCAACTAACTCAATTTAAAATCTGGCTGCTGGAATGAAACCAAACAAGCTAAAGGTTTAAAGAGATCCAAAAAAGGCTACGGTGACTGAGCACAAATACCACCCACCAGATGGGAACAGTTATGGGAGTTATGTTTCAGCATCAAAATGCCTGTTTTTAGTACTGTAAGGTCCAGCTTTAAATGAGAAAGTACATGAGTCGGCACTTTCAACTCCCCTTCTGGTGGGAATAAGGACCAGCAGCTGCCCTTTAGCCTGCCTCAGTCCTCGAGCTATACCAAAGTCTTTGTCTCAGAGGTCTTTAGATTTCCACTAGCAGAAGCAGCTGCTGATCTGCTGATTTGGTATGACCGATCAAAACCACACTCCATAACATATTGCAATGCATCTAAAAACCTGAATTTGAATAAGGACAATCCAAAATGAACTTACGAAATTCTCTCTCACATAGTGAAAAAGGAATCTAACAAGGCAGTAAGGCAGGCAGAAAGAAATGTACAGCTAGAAGGACTATAAAAGATACTGACACTGATGTTAGCAAGTCCTCAGTGATTTATAACATAGTAAGTACTCCAACCATAACAGTGCCTTCACAACTATACAAAATGCTTGGCAGGAGAAACATTTCAGGGATCAAAAGTTGTCAGAAGGGAAAAATCAAAATATTTCAGGATCAAAAGCCTAAATATTTCCATTGATACTAATCCCCATGGTATGGATGATGTCCTTTTACACGAGGGCTGCCTTGAACAGAACTAGGGGCAGAAAAAAGGCAAAAAGTGATAGTAACTGCTACTCTGATCCAATTCAGAGAGGGGGAGACAAGAAACAAAGCCCATTTCTTTTAAAGCAACACTCATTTGTACCAGTCCCTTAATACAATTAACTCAAGAAAGAATCCATTGTCTTGGAACACGTATATTAATTTATTCCCATTTCCAGAGGAAAGCATTTGGTGGTAGCTCAATGTCCAACACGTAGCAGCTAGCATCAAAGGTTCAAGTATTTTTCGGTTGTAAAAAGCAAACAAGTTTCAAACATTGAACTGAAAACCTTGCTGCAAATCCCACCCCCCCACATTTCCAGTTCAAGTAATATAAGTTTCAGAAATAAACCAGCTCATCACATGATAGAGAGAATGTCAAAAACTTTAAAGCTTTATGTGGTATAAATCCCTTAGCAGGGCATGAAAGCAGCAGGCAGGAAATCTTCTACAGCTGAACTTGCTTATCCCCTGGGCTCATTTTTTTTCTTTGGTTGTACAATTTTTGCTATCAGTGTTGCTGAATGCTTCTCTCTAACATTAATGCGATTCATTACCCAGAGCAGAAAATTTTCTACCATTGGATTACAAGGATGATGATTTGTGATGGCACAGAAATATTTAAACAGGACACTCTGGTTAGGCAAATAAAAGAAATAAAACCCTGAATTTTGGAGCTCTGAAAAGGGATGGGGAAGGAAAAAGGAATGCAATATGCTGAGCAAGTATCACAGAAATCATCTGAAATCTATATACATCTTCCATTGCCTGCTTGGGTCATGTCTAATAGTTTTACAGATCTGGCTTGTTTTGGGTGCAATAGATTTATCCTTTTTTTCAAATGAATTTTGTCTTTCAGAATTGAAGTTCTGATGGGCTGTCAGTTAGCCTGTGCTGATGTGTGGTTGTGAAAACCTCTAAACCAAGTAAAAATAACCAGTTTCAGATGTAATGAACGGAGAGCCCAACTTCTTTGCTTCCTACTTTAAAGTGCAGGGTTTTTTTAACTAATGAACAAAAGTAAATCAAACATGTTTTTCAAACCTCTTGCTTAAATAACCATTTCTCAATTATCATATAAATGTATGAAATGGCTTTTCACTGGTGACTGGCTGTACTGTCTCACACACATCACATAATACAGGAAACAAATTAAACTTGCTAATGACATGGATGTGAATTGAAAAATGACTACTGTGACATCTCCAGCCAATAAATACCTAACACTCAGGGGTGAACATGGAGTTAAAAGGTGGGGTGGGGATTTGTGCCTTAGTAATGTTTTGCTTTTTTAGAATTCCAGTAAAGACATTGGAAATGAGAAGGCAAAACGATTTCTGATTTTAGCTACTTTAAAAGTTGTTGTTTTTTTTTTAAATGGGGCTATTTGGAAGGATTTAAGAGCTAGCAAGAGGTGTACGTGTTCTTGCTTCCTCTGTAAAGACGATTACCAGAGTAGAGAAAAAAAAAAGGTCCAAGAAGCATATTCCTCCTCCTCCTCCTCTCATCCATAAAGAATTCCCTGCTGGAAGCTTATACTACTGCTCTGCTGGAAAAGACTCCAGGCAGATATAAATTCTTTTCTTTGTTCAAGCTGGCTAGGAAGCCTGTAGGATTAAAGACCTAACTTCTATTTAAATAATGTTAGCATGAGACTTTTGTTGCTTGCTTCACTAATTTTCTTTACTTTAATACATATATAGTAGTTATAGCAGCTGAGACTGACTTTCATCATTCATGATCTTCAGCTGGTTAAAAATTAAAGTAAATTTGTAGTGGGACCTGTTCACACTAGGAGCTGAATTATGCTGGATGCCACAGAAATACATGCAGACAATCACAGTAAACAAAATTGGTGAAACAAGCAACGAGACTCCGAAACTATCATTTTTTGCTGGGAACAACCTGCTTTTTCCACTGAAAATTTCAAAGAAACAAGGTAAAAGAGAATATAGAGGAGCTATTTATTAACACTGAGTGCACATTCATCAGTGCATCTCAAAGCTCTTCCCACAGATGGGTATTATCATGGCTTTACAGATGGGGAGACTGAAGCACAGAGATTTGCTGTAATTTGCCTAAAACCATTCAAGCAAAGCAGAGTCCTGTGCCCCTCAGTTTTCTGCTCCAATGTAAATAATTCTGCCTCACCTAAAATGTGAATTGCATCAGTGCATAACATGTGTTGCTAGTGATTCCAGTTATAGAAATACTTTGCTTTAGCAAAGTTCACCATAAAATAAAAATCTTAACCCTAAAAAAGGTGTCCATCATATTTTATATGTCACCCCAGAACATCTCCCTACAGGGCAACCGTGTGTTCCAAGTATGAGATGTGGTTCTTTGGTGATTAATTCGTTTTCACATTAGAAATGTACTTGCTTTGTCCAGTGCACATCTGTCTCAGCACCATAAAGCAGCATTCAATTACTAAACCCTACTATAGGGATCTCTGCAGAACACTGTCTCTGATTAACCCTCATTCATAGCAGAACATATGTGTGGAAGTCTTAGGCCCCTGGCAGATGTTAAAATAACTGCATGATAGGATCCAATCCCTGATCCCAACTGAACATCCTGCTATGGCACACAGGCATGGCAAGATGAACAATTATGGGGATCAGGGAGTTGAACTGCCAGAAGCCCAGGTTGGCCTGGCCACCGGGACCCTTTGGTCCCCTGGATCCAGCAGCCTGGGCTCCCACTGCTGGGAGCAGGTGAGCTGAGGCAGCTCCAGGCCCAGTTGAAGACCTGGGGCTGCCCTGGTGTCTGATGCCAACTGATTGTCAGCATTGGGCTACTTGGAAACCTGGGACTGAATAGGACTGGTTCTGACAATCTGCTTATTGTCAGCATCAGGTACCAGATGGCCCCAGTCCATGGACATGCCATGCATTCAATTTAAGGTGCAATACAAACCAGTTGCAAAGATGGATTGTATGTGCAATCTCTTTATGGGTGCTTTGCCATTTTATGGCACTTTATATTGGGTGAATGTATGGCACTGTTGCCATTTATAGTATGGTTAACATGTTCATTTCCTAGCTACAACAAAAATAGAAAGTAGGGAGATGTACTGCTCCTTATATTAATCCAAGACAGATTCAGCAGCTTGGATTCCACTCTATTTATAATTTTAAAGGACTTAGCAACTGTATGAAAGTTACAAAGACCTGACTCAGAAGCTGAAAAGTTGGAGCATGGATCTAGAGGGGGTATGGCTGGAAGACCAACAGTTTTCCTGACATTTGTCACATGGCTGTGTACAATGTGTTTAAAACATTATTAATATATTACATGTTTTTTTACAGTAGCGTAGGACTGAATCTAAGGCCACAACACCTGTGATAGCCACCCCTCATACAAGAGGGTTTTTTCTGCAGTGCCTTGGGTGAGTCACATTTCCTCTTCCTGGGCTTTAGTGGTGTTTCCCCCACTTTGACAGTGGCATGACACAGGTAACATGCCACCAGTACTACTACTGCATTTAGAGCATTCACTCGCACAAATATGTTGTGTAGAAGTGTCAGTCATGCTCCACCCCAATCACCTTAAATGAAACAGGAGAAGGGTTTATCTGGGTAAGACAGACCCTGAGGGCCTCTGTGAACACACCCTTGCCCCCAGGCTATTTTCTGGTCCAAACCAGGGCCAGAGATGGAGCCACCCGTGATACTGCAAGGCATGGAAAGAAACATCTAACAGAGCTCTAGAAGAATGGCAGGAATTAACTCTCTATAATCAAAGGAGATTTCTGTTTGTTTGTGAAGAACTGTGCATTCTTGTCACATGCTGGATATCATACAAGAGTCTCTTTCAAATTACTGTAACTTCTGGAAGAAAAGGAAACATTAATCAATATCCTATTATTACAAAAGGGTACCAATTGCTACATATGTGCATAGGGACATTGCTACAAGCTTTGCCCCCTCCCTGATACACGTATAACCTGTTCAATTATTATAGACAAGCTAGTTCCCTTTTTCAACATCTGTCTTCCTCCTAAAGTGCTCAGAAGGCCTGTAAGGGGCTGCCCAGCTCTGTTCCCATCCTCTCTGGGCAGGAATCTCACCCCTACACACATTTTACTTACCTTTTCCCTTTCATTCAAAACCTCATCCTCATCCAACCAGCCTTCTCTGTCCCTTTTGTCTACAGCTCCAAGGCACCGGAGCTCCATCATGGCAGCTTACTCTCTCAGGTAGAAGAACAGGCCAAAATCCACCCCTGGAGGCTGAATTTGATAACACTTTAGCCACTTGTGAGCTTCAGCTTTTCAAGACAAACCAAAACCAAATGTGTAGAGGCCCTGTTCATATTGGAAGCAAAACTATGCTCTATAAAAGTGAGTTTAAACTTGACTATTACTAGTATGATACTACCCTTAAAGTGAAAAGGGTCTTGGTGAGACAACCAAATTCATGCATACCCTCTTCCATGTCCTCAGACAAGATCTTCATATTACAAGGATTCATGGGAAATGCTAGAAACAATTTATACAGGCATGATCTACACATTCAGGAGAAGTTTGTTCTCAGTTGCTGGCCCATTTTAAAAACAAAACTGCCTCCAATCACTGGCCTGTCTGAAAATAGATTTCACTTCACTTGCATGCTGGAAGGAAATCTTTTAAAAAGACTCTGCATTTAGTGTCTGGAGCATAACATACTGAGCTGGCAGCCTGAATTGGAAAGCAGTAGTCCTTTGCTGCCAAATATAAATGTAAACCGTCACAGTGTGGAAGCCATTTGGACCCCCAGTGGTGCAGTTCTGTTGGATTGCATGCATCTCCTTAGCAGAGAGTATACAGCAGCCAAGAGCAACAGAATACATTGTGATATTTTAAAACGAGTCTAGAAAGGTCAGCAGCTGGTTCCTAGTGGTGAGGAATTTGCATGCACTACTTTGAAGTGCACCCCTTTCCCCTTTGCTCTTCTCGTCCCCACCCCCAAGTTTTATATATATCAAACACGCTGGTGATCAAACAGACTCTCTTTCAGGCACTACTGTTGGACAGAACTGTCATTTTGCTTGAGATTTCAGCTCCACCAATAACATCACCCTGTTTCCTCTTATAATTGGAGGTTTCTTCTGGATCTCAAGGAGATTTATATACCAAAAAAAACAAGTCAATTAGAAAATATAATCATCTCCTCTTCTTGGAAGTGAAACTATCCCCATTCCAAAATGAGGCAAGATTGTTACATCTTCAAATTTCTTTCAAAAGGTTCCACTTTAAGTCAGTCTGAAGTGTGATCAGGCCACTGCCTCGCAAATGTCCCAGTCCACCTGTTCAGTACGTTGTAATGAGGACACTAAACTCTGAGGCCTCCATACTCTATATTGACCTTCTGGTCCTATACCAGGGAGATCCTTTCAGTCTTCTTCAGCAGATTTGAACATGAGAATGGCATTGTAGATTTTCAGTGCAGGACCCAGCTTGATGCTCAGTATTTTAACTATGTCAGTCTGGTTCAGAAGCAGAAAGGCTTCACCGTCTATCTGCTGCAGAAGGGAAAAACAGTATATAATGAGCATTATCACCTAGATACTGCCTTGATTCCATTCCCCTCTCTTGGATTTCAATTAAATAAAAAAATATTTAGAGCAAGTGAAATAAAACAGAACAACAGCTTGAAAGATTGAAATCTTATATTTGTCCACAGGTCTTGTATTCACAGCAGACCAGTACAAATTTTTAAGGCATACTGCTCCCCTTCCATATATCCTAACCCTAATGTCTAGGGCCCATCTCTGGAAGCAAAAGGGGCAACGTGTGTTGAATTCTGATGTCGAGGTTGCTGGTAAAGGTGAAGCTGGCATTTGTTACAATGCTGTTTTACATTTCCTAGGAACTATACTGAAGTTTAAAAAATCCTATTTTAAAACCTACCAGCTATCAAGAACCCCCAAAATGATTCAAAAACAGAAATCAGACACCAGGTCCCTGAAATACAGTGGATAGGTCTACACATGTACTCTAATGTGCAGTAGCCTAATTTACTGTGCATTAGAGTGTCATGGTAAAAACTGTGCTAATATGCTAATGCACAGTAAAATTAGGCTACTGTGCATTAACCTCACTAAAAAAGCATAAGCTTTTACTACTGCACATTAGGGCAGACTAATGTGCATTTAGTTAGTACCTCACGTTACAGGTACTGAATGTAATGTGCAGCAGCAAAAGCGCATTAATGACTGTGTAGATCGACCCAGTAAGATGCAAATCATCAACAGGATGATCAATAGGTGCTATCCAAGCACTGTGGCATCATGTTTGGCTGGGAACAATAAAAATCATCATTTTCTGCTACAGTCATAACAAACTCCTACTGAACAGAGCTTCTCACCCTCTGTTAGACTAGCCAGTGCAACAGCCAACAGAGCAAATAAAAATGTGATGTGCATCAGCAGATGTGTCACTAATATCCAAGGTGCTCCTCCCCCTCTATTGGTCATTGGTAAAACCACAGCTGGAATACTGTATCCAGTTCTGTGGACACGCTTGAAAGGGTGCAGAGAAGGGCCACCTGCATGATCAAGGGCCTGGGGGATAGGCCTTATAAGGAAAGGCTTCCGGATCTGGGTTCGTTCAGTCTGGGTAAAAGAAGGCTGAGGGGTGACTTGATAGCCGCCTACAAATATGTCAACAGAGAACAACAGGATCTGGGAGAGCAACTTTTCAGAAAAGCACCCCCTGGGAGGATGAGGACCAATGGGCACAAGGTAAATCGGGGAAAAGTTTAGGCTAGTCATACGGAAAAACTTTTTTTCCATCTGGGTAGCTGGAATCTCGAACACACTTCCAGCAGGGGTGATGCAGTCGCCATCCCTGGCGGTGTTCAAAAGGAGGCTGGACAAGCACCCTGTCAAGCTTGTTTGAGCCCAAATACCTCCTGCACATGGCAGGGGACCGGACTTGATGATCGTACAGATCCCTTCCGGTACTTTTTTTCTATGATTCTATGTAAAGCTGGAGGACCTCTGACTTGCTGACCCTGCTGTGTGTTTTGGTTACAGCTGCTGAAGCCTTACAGCTAAGGAATCATTTGCAATGATTTGAACATCTGGGCAGTCTGGAAAGCATGCCCATAAACACAGAGACTCCATTTAAAAAAGGAAAACAAAAGAAGTTAAGAAAATTAGTTTCAGCAGCATAAAATGGGATTCTTTAATTTGGGCAGGACAGATGATAGAGTGGTAAATGAAACAATGAATGGCTGGGAGAAGATAAACTGTCTGCTCCTACGTATACATTTTCAAAAGATGAGGGGTAATTAGCTGTGTAAGAGTGAGAGGACTTCAAGTAAATTGAAAGGAAGCATATTTAAAACCAATACAGGTTTCCCTCGCTTTATGCTGTACATGCATCCTGGAAAACAGTGCATAACTCGAACTCACATAAAGGGAACCCACTTTACAATGTAACAAATAGGGATACGTTCCAAGACCTCAACTGTACTGATCCCCATATCCATTTCTACCACTTTTACAAGACAATTTTGGTACTCGCCAACAGCAGAGAGGAGTAGGAGATAAGCTAGTGGGACGCTTAGAAGCCATAATGGGGAAGGCAACTACAGAAACACGTGTTGCAGACAATGAGCAAGAAGCACAGATCTGCGCAGGAGACGTATTTTGGTGTGCATCACTCCCACAGTGCACCGCGCAAAGCAGCTGAGTGCAGGCTTCCACCACATTGATCACATAAGAGTGAATTTACCTCACATATAACAATTTTTTGTATAAAAAGGGTCACTGCATAAGAGCTAATTCACACATAAAGAACCTGCATAAAGCAAGGAAAACCTGTACAAGGCAATAGTATGTATTTAAGCCATGGAACTTCTTGCCACTAGATAACACTGAATGCAAGCATTTAATAAGAATTGTCACAGTTATCCTAGAAATGATGAAGACATAACTCGTATAAACCCTTAACGCTTCAGGGCAGAAGCCAAATATTAATAGATAAAGACAAGGAAGAGATTTTTTTCCCTGTGGGCCTTTACTACATACATAGGTGTCCATTACTAAGATCTGATACGGGTAAACATCAGAAGAAGAATACAGATTAGACAGGGCACATTTCTGCTCCAGGAAGACAATTCTTATGTTCCTATTATTCTGCCAACTAGAATTTGTTTTTTACATTTTAATGACTGGTCGATCAGTATACAGCTGCCTAACTAGACTGGACAGACATATGGTATGGCACAGAAACAGGAGCTAGCAGATGCATTTCTATTCCACCTTGACCACAAACCCAAGTGCAATCTTGAGTAAGACACCTGACCTCCGTGGGCCTTATCTATACCTTCGAAGCAGGAAATACAGCAATGTTCCCTAACAACCAAGCAGTCAGCTATTTTATTCATTCACATTTGTAAGGTGCTTAAATACTGAAGTGCTGAAAGGAGTGTCATACAAATTATTTTTTGGGGGGAAATGTTGCTTAATAAAACTAAATCTAGAGCAGGTGTCAGAAACCTATGATCCGTGGTCCAGGATCTGGCCAACAAAGAGGTTGGATTTGGCCTGGAAATCTCTGACATGGCCTGTGGGATCAAGTGGCAGGCAGCTGTGCCAAGCCACCTGTTCCCTCCACAGCATCCCCTTTTGTAGCTCTCATGCTTGTCCTTATGCCTTACTGCAGAAGGGCTGGGTATCTGCAATGAGGGGAAATGCAAGAAAACAACAAGGAGGCTTACTTGGCTGACCAGAGAAATCCAGGGCAGCCTGTGGACTAAAAGCGGAGCATATAAAAAGTGGAAATGGGGAGAGATTACCAAAGAGGAGTATACCTCCTCTGCTCGCACTTGTAGGGAGGCAGTTAGACAGGCCAAAGCTACCACGGTGCTGAGGATGGCATCCCAAGTAAAGGATAACAAAAAATTGTTTTTTAGATATATAGGGAGTAAAAGGAAGGCCCAGGTGGAATAGGACCTCTACTAAATGGGCAGAAGCAATTGGTGAGGACAGAGAGGACAAGGCTGAACTCAACGAGTTCTCTGTCTCATTGTTCCTAAGTGAGGGGCAGGACAAGGCTCTCACTGGGATTGTAGAGAGGCAGCAGACTGCCATGCGTAGACCCTGAGATGCAGACGCACTTGGAGGAACTGGATGCGTTTAAGTCAGCAGGCCCAGATGAGCTCCATCCGAGGATACTGAAGGCACTGGCTGACGACACTGCACAGCCACTGGCGGACATATTTGAACGCTCATGGTGCACGGGCCAGGTTCTGGAGGACTGGAAAAGGGCCAATGTGGTCCCCATTTTCAAGAAGGGGAGGAAGGAGGATCCAAGCAACTATAGGCCAGTCGGTCTCACCTCCATCCTAGGCAAAGTCTTCAAAAAAAATTATCAAGGCTCACATTTGCGAGAGCCTGGCAGGACAAATTATGCTGAGGGGAAACCAGCATGGGTTCATAGCAGGTAGATCATGCCTGACTAATCTAGTCTCTTTTTGTGACCAGGTTACAAAATGCCTGGACGCAGGAGTGGGGGTTCATGTCGTATACTTAGACCTCTTAAGGCCTCCGATACGGTATTCCACCCCATACTGGTGAACAAGTTAAGAGGCTGTGACTTGGATGACTACACAGTCCAGTGGGTGTTGTATTGGCTAGAGGGTTGTACCCAGAGAGTCATAGTGGATGGGTCGGTATTGACCTGGAAGGGTGTGGGCAGTGGGGTCCCGCAGGGCTCAGTCCTTGGACTGATACTCTTCAATATCTTCATCAGTGACTATGAAGAGGGAGTGAAGTGTACTCTGTCCAAGTTTGCAGATGACACAAAACTGTGGGGAGAAGTGGACATGCCAGAGGGCAGGGAAAAACTACAAACAGACTTGGACAGGTTGGAAATATGGGAGGAAAACAACAGGAGAAATACAAAGTGCTGCACCTAGGGAGGAAAAATGTCCAGCACACCTACTGCCTAGGGAATGACTTGCTGGGTGGGACGGAAGTGGAAAGGGATCTTGGAGTCCTAGTGGATTCCAAGATGAACATGAGTCAGGAGTGTGACAAAGCCATCAGAAAAACTAATGGCACTTTATCGTGCATCAGCAGATGAATGACAAACAGATCCAAGGAGGTGATACTTTCTCTCTTTCGGGCACTGGTCAGACTGCAGTTGGAGTACTGCATGCAGTTTTGGGTGCCACACTTCAAGAGGGATGTGGATAACCTGGAGAGGGTCCAGAGAAGGGCTACTCATATGGTTAACCGCTTGCAGGCCAAGCCCTACGAGGAGAGACTGGGGCACCTGGACCGCTTCAGCCTCCACAAGAGAAAGAGGAGAGGCAACTTGTGGCTGCCTATAAATTTATCACAGGGGCACAGAAGGGAATTGGTGAGGCTTTATTCACCAAGGCCCCCTCCCCAGGGGTTACAATAATGGCCATAAGCTAACAGAGAGCAGATTTAGACTAGACATTAGGAAGAACGTCTTCATAGTTAGAGTGGCCAAGGTCTGGAACGGGCTCCCAAGGGAGTTGGTGCTCTCCCCTACCTTGAGGGCTTCAAGAGAAGGTTAGATAGGCATCTAGCTGGGGTCATCTGAACCCAGCACTCTTTCCTGCCTACGCAGGGGGTTGGACTTGGCTCTGTTGAGGTCCCTTCTGACCCTAGCATCTATGAATCTATGAAACTTGAACTCTGGGGAGACAGTGGAGAGGGAGATGAGAGGGTAAAGATTTGCAGCCTGCTACAAGGAGCCATGATGCAAGCTCTGGCTTGTGCTGGCCAAAGGTTGCTGTCCCCTGACCTAGAATAACTAATACTCTGGAAGATATAAGACCCAATACCCAAACTCCCAGGAATACTCTATAAACATGCCACAGGTAACAACAGGGGAGGACAAGGACACTGCCAATGCTTAGATGATTCTAGTAAAATGACCACACACCACAGTGCAAAGGAAGGCCACTCTTCCCTCTTGTCCATGTTGTTGTCCAACAAGCTGGCCTAGAGGGAAATTCCTTCCTGACCCTTTGTGTGCTAAATGTTGACACTGAGAGGAAGAGCAAAACCCTCCATCCAGGAAACTATGCAGGGTTTTCTTGCTTTATCCCATTTGGCTTCTTTTTAGGATTCTTTGCACAATTTGTTCTCTTTGTTCTTAACCACATCCCCTCCCCAAGCCTGCACTGGATTTATTTACCCTAAACAGAACGCACTTAGAGGCCTGATTACAGTTAATGGACTATTCGAGTGGAGTTCAGCACTTCTGTCACTCACACTTCAGTTCTGGCCAGAACTAGCTGAAGCTCAGCATATTGTTAAAAGGGTTTTAATTCCAAACTGGCAATTTAGTGTGAATAAAAGTCTGCAAATTCATGCCAGGAATAGGGCCTGGTACTTAGCTGGGCTAGCTCTGGGCTGCTGGAGGCAAGGAATGAAAATAGGAAGTGGCTAGCATTGGAGGTGCACTTAAGACTCATTTAAATTCCAACTGCAAGTGGTGGATAGATCAGTAAAATCTTATTTATTCAAACCAATCTTTTCTCACTAGCTCATCACTAAAAACTGGAGTATTGGCCCTATGCTCGCTGACACTGAAAACTTTCTTTTTATTTGAGTAAATTCCATTTTACCATTCTATTCAATTAAGTAGTGTTCCAAAGTATTGCTACTTTAAAAAAAAACCAGAATTTAAACTATAAACATACAAGCACCACTTCTATTTATCTGCTACTGAGCTGCAGCTATCTCAGGGGTCCAATAATTTATGTTCTTCTGTATTTATTAAGAACATTTTGTCTTACAATAAGCATGATGGACTATTACCTATTTAGTACAAAAGAGTAGGGGTTGGTAACACATGGCCCTCGGGCGAGCTCTGGCAGGTGGAGAAACTAGACCTGGCCCATGGAATGGGAAGGCTTTGCTTCTGCCCATACCCATGATGGTGCCAGGGCAAATTAAAGTTGCTCCGGCAATGCTGCTGCCACTTTTCCCAGCTCTCGGCTCTCCGGCTGCAGCAAAAGCAAAACTTCCAGCTGGTGGGGAACGGAGCCGGTGCCCACTCTGCAGCTGGAGGGGGGTAGGGTTTGGGGAGGAGGAAACAGGCAGCAGTGCAAACACAGCTTCCAGCTGCCTGGTCCTAATGCAGCTCCCTTTTAGCTGGAATCTGTGGGTGCATGCCAAATGGGGAGGTGGTGGGGAGAGGGCTGAGAAAAGCAGCAGTAGTGCAGGTACAACTCCCACTTGCCTGGGGGCAGCATCCTTACTGGCAAAGCACTCCATCACGAACATGCTGCTGAAGTCACCAGGCTCATGCCATACTGAAACCAGGTTGTTCTGGTTTGTGGTTTAAGGTTCCTGGTCTCTGCACAACAGTATGCTTGGTACTTCACAGAACATAGGAAACACAGATCCTATCCTCTAGCTCTTACAACACCTGATGTTAGAAAGAAGAGGTGCGACTAAGGAAGCTGATCAAATGGTTAAGAATACCTTAAGATGTGCCTGGAAATGAAAAGGGAGCTAGTATAGTCTCCAGAACAAGGGTCTGAGACAACCACACAAAGAACAAGCAAAGAGTCACATCCAGTGCTAGTTGCAGTTTTTGAGCAGTCTTAAAAAGCTGGGTAGAGAGTATTACACTACACTGAAGTAATTTCAAAAACAGCTAGAGCTGAGAAAACCATCATAAGGTCAGAATCCAAAAGGAAAGGCTGCAATTTCCTACACAACTGCAAATTCATCTACTGCTGCTTTGGGACCCAAGAGCAGCTGGTGACCCCTAAGGAAAATTCTCTTGGTTGCCAGTCTTATTAACAAAGGCAGGCATGACTTCTCATCAGACAGAGCAGGTGAGCTCTTCATTGCTGCATCGCAGGCAGGCACATGCTGGACCCAGCGTGCGAGTTAGCATGGAACTAGGGGAAGGGGATGGCACTTATCTGACCCCTTCTCCAGTGGACGGGACCCCTATCCCTAAGAGTGTTGTGGTGCCGGCAGTGATCTGTGCATGTGCAACTTTTAAAGGGGCCTGCCAACAGAAAAAAAACCAATTTGGGCCCAAAGAGAGAGAAGCACAGGGGTAAACCTGTCGCATCCCCATGAGCTAGGACTCTAGTGGACCCCTGATCTGACCCCCAGTGTGGAGCCAAAAGGTAAGTAGGGCCCATAATGGGTGGATGCTAGATAGAGAGGGCAGCTGAGTGGAGCCAAGGAAGGGTCACCCATGGCTCCTACTTAGCCCAGGCCACTAAGGAGCCACCAAAAGAGGTGTGCTCTGGGCCCGGCATGCAAGTTTGCACGTGGAGTTCCCCCAGGAGGGCAAGCGGGAGGGCATATTGGTGGGCACTCTTTACCTCTATGCAGTGGCGGGGCTGGGGGTACTGGCCTGGTGGGGGGCACTTGGTCCCCCAGTGGCACTTCTGGTTTTGCCACTGGCACTTCCAGGCTCAGCAATCAGCTGCAGGTTTGGGGAGGGGGGGTGGTGTGCATGCGCAGCAGCCACAGCACACAAATGTTTTGAGGGGGGGAGGAGGGGACGGCACGGCGGCCGCGGCTCACACAAATGTTGTTATTGGCTCCCGGGTGCCGGAGATCCATGGTACACCGCTGTCTCTACGTGCCCCTGGTGGCGACGCATAGCTCATTCATACCTCACTCTGGCGCTCCTGGGCAGCTGAAGTCCCACATGCCGTAGGATAATCCTCCAGCAATGGAGCCCAGGTACCCCACTCCAGGGTGAGTTCCAGGGACTCAGGGAAACCCCCGGCTGCTTGGGAGCTTTGAAGGCCAGGGGATCCCACTGCAGACAGCTATTTGAGCTTGTCTGCTAAGCCACTGCAACAGCAGCTGCAGGGACCACCTGGGGTAATCCCAGACACTCACCTGGCCTACTACCTAAACAGCCACCTAGGAGGCTGTGTGACCCACGCTGTCCCACAGACATGGTAGTGGGTATGCACCACACTCCTGGGCTTCCAGGTCTGGATGGACCACACACCCTTGGTACCACAGAGGTCTTTACCCAGAAAGAGCCTATGGTCCCTCTTCAAAGGAGCAATTCCTACTGCTGAAAAAGAGGCCATTCCCACAAGATCAAAGAGCAGGAAGGAGACAAGAGACCTGCTTGGTTCAACAGGGACATTAGAAAAGTTTTGAAAAAGGAAAAAACCACATATAATTAATGGAATAAAGTTCAACCAGAAAAGAGTTTGCTTATACAACCAGGCTCTGCAGGTATGAGATGCAGAAAGCCAAGGCAGGCATGGAGATCAAGCTGGCATTCAAATAAAGAACAAAAAGTCCTACAGGTACATGGGGAGCAAGAAAATTGAACTCCACTGTGGTACCCCTATTGAATATGGAGGGACAGCCCACAGGGATCCCTACGAAAACACAGAGCTCTTAAATGAATACTTTGCATTGGTATTCCAGAAGGCTAATAGGAGCTGTGCACCCATCCAGAGGCCCAGAGAACACGACGAAGACTACAGACAACATTAAATCAGTCCCAAACAGGTGAGGGTTCTCTTAGAACATCTGGATGTTTTCAAGTCTGCTGGGCCAAATGACCTACATCCAAGAGTCCTGAAAGAACTGGCTGAACTTGTAACAGGGCCCTTGGTGAAGATACTGGAAAAGTTGTGCAATTCAGGGGTGGTCCCGGATGACTGGACGAGGGCCAGTGGGGTGTCTATCTTTAAGAAAGGGAGGAGGGATGACTCTGCAAACTACAGATGGGTCAGTTTGACTTCAGTCCTTGGAAAAGCTTCTGAAAAAACTACTAAAAAGGCCAATCGCAAGCTTGTAATTGACACGCTGTTAAGAAACAACCAGCATGGCTTTGTGGAGGGTAGATCATGCCTGACAAATCTGGGTGTCCTTTTATGACCAGGTAACTATTCAGCTGGAAAAGGGTCATGAGGTAGACATCATTTACTTTGACTTCAGTAAGGCCTTTGATTCCATCTCCCATGAAATTCTCTCAAACTGGAGGGCACTGGCCTGGATCAGCCTACAATGATAACTGACTTAGAAGTCGGTCCCAGAGAGAGGTAATCAACTGGACGGCTTCACCCTGGAGGACTGTCTTCAGTGGTGTCCCACAGGGATTGGTATTTGTACCCATGCTTTTTAACACATTTATTAACAACTTGGATAAGGGGTGGAATGCTCTATGATTAAATTTGCGGACAATACCAAACTGCGGAAAAATGTGAGCACACCAAAGGATAGGGTAAAGATCCAGGACGACCTTGACAGATCAGTTCTATGGGCTGATCAGAATCAGATGAGGTTCAACAAGGTCGGGTCCTTTGTCCCATAGGAGGAATCTTCACTACAACTATACGATAGGCAGTAGCCCACTAGCTGGCATGGCATATGAGCAGGACCTGGGGGGTCACAATCAACCATAAAATGAATATGAGCCAAGAGTGCGAGCAAGTTGCCAGCAGGGCAAACAGAACTCTGGCATGCATCAGCCGATCTGTTGCCAACAGATCCAAGGAGGAGCTTCTCCCTCTCTACTCAGCATTGATGAGGCTGCAACTGGAGTACTGTGCCGTTTTGGGTGCCACACTTTGAGAAAGATACAGATCAACTTGAGAGGGTGCAGAGAACGGCCACCCACATGATTAGAGGCCGGGAAGATAGACCCTGTGAGGAGAGACTCTGGGGGCCACACTTGTTCAGGCTGGGTAAGAGGAAGCTGTGAGGTGACTTGAGAGCTGCCTACAGATATATCGGGGGGAACACCAGAATTTGGGGGAGCAACTCTTCAGGAAGGCACCCCTTTGGATAATGAGGACCGACAGTCACAAACTGATAGAGGGAAGATTTAGGCTGGACACAAGGAAGAAGTTCTTCTCCATAAGGGTAACTAGAACCTGGAACACACTCTCGGAAGAGGTGGTGAAGTTGCCATCCTTGGAGGCATTCAGGAGGATGCCGGATAAGCACCTCATTGAGCCAGTTTGAGCTCTTTTACCTTCTGCCTATGGCAGCGGACCAGATTTGATGATCTTACAGGTCCCTTCCAGTCCACTGATGCCATGACTCTATAACATGGTTGCTTTTTTATCACCAGCACTACTAGCAGTGATACAGGATAGTCCCAGACAGGGTAAGAAGAATGCCCTATGCAGTTGAAACTGTAAGGTGGATTTAAAGTAACGGAACACAGTTGCCCATGCTGGATTTTGGCCACGATGCTGCAGCTTTCCCACCGTGTCACTAATTCCCTAGCTTACATGGCAATGGGTACCATTACTTCAAAGTCAACAGAAGCAGAAATGTGAAAGCATCTCTTTAACTTTAGAATCTCAAAAGGAACAGAACAGCATCAATGCAGACTTTACTTACCTCTTCCCTGAATACAGAAGCTTGCTCCTTACAACCTGGCAAACGTTGAACAAAGCTAGCCACCTAAAATAAACATTGGAAACACTATAGTTAAAATTAAAATTGCTCCATCAAATTAAGATTAATAATTGTGTCTGAAAGTTAAATACCTATTATACTAACAAGTGATACTGGACATTTCTGGAACTGGAAAAGATAAGGGGAAAAATAAAACCCTCCATTTTTTCAGTTTGTTTCCTTCATGCATTTGACAATACTTTTTGTCTACAGTCCATTTCATTGTTTCCTACGTATAGCTAGCCAGTTCCTCCCTTCTTAAAAGAGGTCTTTATAAAACAAGATAACATTATTTTTAAAGATTTAAAACCAAAAAACCAAAAAACCCCCAAGATATATTATTTAGAAGGGGCTTTGTCAGAAAGCAAAAGTTTTGGAAATTAAGTTTTTAATCAATTTAATTTGATAATATCCTTTACGAGGCACGGTTCAGAGAACTACCTACACGTATTTTTCCTAAAAAAGTAAAACAAAAGCCAGAAGAACATGAAAGATGTAAGCACCATGCAGAGAGTAGTTTTGTGGTGATACAATGGCTATAATTAGGATTACTAGGATAAAAAGAATGAAAATTATTTTTATGTTGAGTAACAGGAAAACTTTCTAATGGTATAATTATACTGTGGAATAATTTCCCCAAGACTGTAGAGAACATTCAGCAAGTTAGGTTATTTAAAGCTGGAATATACAGCATAAGGATCACTCCTGCACTGGAGTGGAGAGCAGCAGGAAAAGGAAACAGCCCAAATGGCTTAACATATATTATCTTTTCCAGCTGTAGCTTCCGCGGCTCACAGGAGATTTGTATATTGAGGAATAATCTGATCAAACATCTTACTAATTGGATGTTCTCAACGGGGAAAGAGATGTTTCATAAGGCCTGTTCATTTGAGCTGGTACAGATTCAACATTTCTCTCACTGAGACAAATGGACAAACAGCTAAAAAGCAACACTGTCAGATACCATTGCCTCCTTTTGCCTTTTTAATTCTTGATGGTCCAACCCACTTCTAAACAGTTAGCATATAGGGCTGCACGAGGCTTCGGACAGATCTTTGGATCTGGAGAAACTTAGGACGCTTTGGCTTCCCGAAGCAGTTTGGAGCTGCCTTGGCGATCCGGCCATACGGTATAATGGGGAAACAATAAAATATCTAATAACATTGTTGGGTTTTTTTCCAATTTGGATGAAATTTTCAGGGGTGGTAGAATCTGCAGAGAGGATGAATCCTGCTAAGTTTCAAGAAGATCAGTGCAGGGGGAACTGCCACTCAAGCTGTGGACAAACAAAACTGGTGCCCCGGGTGCTTGTGGGACTGACAGTCTCTGTCTTGGGGCAGGGAGGGGAGACACTACTGCAGGCTGGGCTGCTAATCAATCAATCAATCATGATTCATTCAGGGACCCGCTCAATACACAGGACCTAGCTATGACATAACGACTTAATGAGCATCACTTAGCACCTACAAAACCAGGCTAAGGAGAGGAAAGACTCAATACAGAAAATCAACTGCCCCAAGACAGACAGTTTTGGCACAAATTTTTGCCTGACAGCAGCTAGGGGTGCAGCGCCCCAGATTCCCCTGCACTGATCTCCTGGACAGCTGGCAGGCATCGTGGCCTCAGCAGGGGCCACCATCCCTGCAGCTGTCACCCTGCTGTGCCTTAACACACAGTGTCACCCATGGCATGAGTTTTCCTTGTCCGCAGCTTGAGGTGTAGTTTCCCCTAAACCCATGCACCAACCTCCTTTAAACTTGGTAGGCTTTGTGGCCTCAGTAAGGGGCCAAGAGGCTTCCTTGGCTGACCAGAGAAATCCAGAGCAGTCTGCAGGCCAAAAGGGGGGCATATAAAAAGTGGAAATGGGGAGAGATTACTAAAGGAATATACCTCCTCTGCTCACACTTGTAGGGAGGCAGTTAGACAGGCCAAAGCTACCATGGAGCTGAGGATGGCATCCCAAGTTAAGGATAACAAAAAACTGCTCTTTAGATATATAGGGAGTAAAAGGAAGGCCCAGGGTGGAATAGGACTTCTATTAAATGGGCAGAAGCAACTGATGATGGACGGGGGGACAAGGCTGAACTCCTCAGTGAGTTCTTTGCCTCAGTGTTTCTAAGTGAGGGGCAAGACAAAGCTCTCACTGGGATTGTAGAGAGACAGCAGCATGGTGCCAGACTGCCATGCGTAAACCCCAAGACAGTGCAGAGTCACTTGGAGGAACTGGATGCCTTAAAGCTGGTAGGCCCAGATGAGCTCCATCCGAGGGTACTGAAGGCACTGGCTGACGTCACTGAGCAGCCACTGGCGGGAGTATTTGAACACTTGTGGCGCACGGGCCAGGTCCCGGAGGACTGGAAAAGGGCCAATGCGGCCCCCATTTTCAGGAAGGGGAGGAAGGAGGATCCAGGCAACTATAGGCCAGTCAGTCTCACCTCCATCCTAGGCAAAGTCTTCAAAAAAAATTATCAAGGCTCACATTTGCAAGAGCCCGGCAGGACAAATTATGC
>JAGPOW010003022.1:5259758-5270858 GCA_030014935.1 Caiman crocodilus
CTGGGGTCATCTAAACCCAGCACTCTTTCCTGCCTATGCAGGGGGTCGGACTCGATGATCTATTGAGGTCCCTTCCGACCCTAACATCTATGAATCTATAAGAGCCACCATCTCTGCAGTTTTGACTCCACTGTTATGTAACACACAGCCATGACATCAGTTTGGCTTTCAAGAATTTGGCGTACAATTCCCTTCAAGCCCCTGCACTGATCTTCTTGAAGCTTGGCAAATATCATGCTTTCAGCAGAGGCTTCCATCCCTGCAAGTTTCATCCAAATTGGACAAAAAACAACAAAGTTATAGATATTTCACTGATTCCCCATTATACCCTATGCCCAGATGTCCAAGGCAGCTCTGAAGCTTCGGAGCTGTTTTGTCCAGATCGAGGCAGAAACCTGGTCCAGAGCTCCAGACTGGATTGCGGCCAAATCAAAGCGGCTGGATCTGAAGCCAGACTGGATTGCTGCTGACTCACACAGGC
This sequence comes from Caiman crocodilus, assembly GCA_030014935.1. Lineage (NCBI taxonomy): Eukaryota > Metazoa > Chordata > Crocodylia > Alligatoridae > Caiman > Caiman crocodilus. The sequence goes on from JAGPOW010003022.1 coordinate 5,260,240, forward strand.
CTATTAGCATATGAAATACCTGCTCCTATGGATCCCACCATCTCTGTATTTGGCAACTCCTAAATTCCTACCATTCACCTTCCCAAATAAGATCTGCCTTTTGTAGCTGACGTTTAAAGGTGCTGTAGGGTGAATTTAACTGTGACTCTTTAAAAATGAAACTAGCAAGGTTTCCTTTGGTTACTTTTTTAACCAAGTATTAGTTTCACAAATTTCTGCACAGCTATGGTAAAAGCTCTACGACCATAGGTGGCAGAAGGGTAGGGCTAATGGGGTTTAGCTTCCCCCAAACTGGGCCAGTGATAGTGGCTCCAGAACCACCACTGCCAAGCACCATGCCCAGCATCCCTGCCACCCACTCCTCCATAGCTGCACACAGCACTAGCGCATGCCAGCCCGGAACAGCTCTGCAGGAGGTATGGTCAGGGTCAGGCGGGCATGCTCCACACTGCCCACCCCACACAAATAATATTTTCTAGTGCCGGTTATTACAGCTGTGCGAAGCTTTGGTCACTGATTTGATTCAGTGGAGCTTTGGCCCATTTCGGTGGCCAAATCTAATACAAATCAAGAGATCCTTTAATCTCTCCGAATTGAATAGGAACCCTCTGAATCGATTTGGAGAGATTCGGACATAGACAAAGCTTTAAATGTTTTTTCTACATGCCTCAAGGTACCAGGCAGCTTGTGAGTGCTGCAATGCTAGGGTGGATGGAGTGTCCCACAGAAGCATGAGGAGCTCCCCAGAGTGCTCGCAGCAAACCTAGAAGTGGACCAGAAGCACTTCTGATCCACTTCCAGGTCCATTTCCAGGTTCGCTGCGGAGCATGTAGGGGACCCTCCGCACTCCTGTGGGACACTCCATCCATCCCAGCATCCACGAGCCATGCCTGGTACCTCAAAGTATGTAGAGAAAACACTTAAAGCTGTGTCTATGGCTGAATTGCAGATTCTCCAAATCAGCATCGAATCTTCAGATTCAGCCAGATCAAAATCGGGGACAATGATCTGAATCAGCAAACTGAATCACTGTCCCTGATTCAGGCCAAATTCAAACTGAACAGGGCCCGTTTCACACACCCCTACCGCTTTTATTTATGAGGTATGCAGTTCCAGTAACCCCCATTGATTTCACTGTAACTGTAAATGTACAACACCTGTCAGGATCAGGAACAGTATTTAACTAGTGTCATGCCAGCAGGGAAAGCTTTTTAAGGGGAGCTGCAAAAACATTGACTTTTATAGGAAGCAGATTTGGATCTTCTGTATGAAAAGATAAATCCAGCCTAAGTTATGAGGACAGTTAATGGTCCCTGGGTTTCCTTTACAAAATAAGTCTCACAGAATTTTGAACAATATAAACACCTTCCTACAGGTTTCTGAACCGCCCTACTGAATTTAATAAAGAACATTAGCTATGATATAGTACAGTGATTCTCCATGGCATCTTCAGGTGCTGTAAGAGCCTTTTAAGAGTTGTGTTGTGTAACTTTCACAATTAGGTGTGCGAACCCCTCCATAATTCACAAGATAAAGCCAGAAATTTCAAATAGGAATCCACAGCATCGAAAACATTCGGACCTGTTGTGGTCTTTCTGGGTGCATCTACACATGCAATTAATGTGATGTGATAAACTCCAGAGCACTTTGAGCCAGAGTGAAACTGCTCCCAAGTAGTGTTCACGTGCGAGTCCAGGAGCAGGCCCCTGGATGGCTGGGCTGACCAGGCACAATTTATGCCCTTGGTCACCATCTGCACATATGTTTCAGAGCTGTAAAGTACTCCGCCATACGACAGTACTGTCCCTGACCCTACTATTCTATGGCAGAATTAATTAGTTTTCTACATCCTAATACTGTTTCACATGTAGATAGTGATGCTTTACAGAGGAACCAATTAGTTAACTCCACAGTAAAGTACGTGTATAGGTGCACCCTCCGAGTTTCTTGCAACATAAGAACTGCTCAATGATTTTTCCAGTCAAAAAATAAGTGAAAACTAAAAATTGGCATTTTTTGAGGAGCACCTTGAGTCTGAAAAGGTTGAGAAGTATTGATCGAGTAGATTAAACAGGCAATGGAGACTGAAACCAGGCAACTGTTCCTGGAAAGGATGGGCTGGAACACTTGGATACTGGTGGGCTAAGGAAGCGTGCCTGATTCACAGCATAGCTAGAGGAGTAGGTTGGTGGGGGTCCCGAATCAAGACATGCCTTAGCCCAAAGGAAGTTCTCTGGAGTGGGAACTGAACCTGGAAATGTGGTGGTCTAGAGAAACCTTCCTGAGTTGTGGCACTGCCTCTTGAAGAATCTCTCAACTAAAGGGAAGGAGCTGCATGCCCCACCAGGAGCTGAAGGGGATCTTAGGGAAAACCTTGGGAGGCCAGGAATGCAGTGGCAGAAACGCCTGGGTCAGTGGGAGGGTGACAGCGACAACCAGGAGCTCTGGAACATAGGTAAGCCTTCAAGGAGGAAGAGGCCAAAGGACACTGCATTCTGTGAAACTTCATAGATTAGTATTATAAATTTGAGGGGGATATTACTTTAAAGGCTTACTGACAAGAACTCTTTTTTGGGAGAGATTTTTCTATGAGAAGGTAAACCCTAGCTTGCCCTTTCCTTCCAACAGCATTCTCTGTATACATAATAGCTGCAAGGAAGCAGTCCCAAGGACATGGGTTTGTACGCCAGGGAAGGAGAAGAGAAGGTCTGTATCCATAAGTTTTAGATCAAGTCCTAAAGATCCTAGTACGTTTCAGAGAACTGTCCCTAACAGTTGCAGTGAGGTCTGATTTGAGCCATTATTGAAATCATCATAACTCTGACAGCTGTAAAATTACTTTTCTCCTGACAGACACTGGATGCATCTAAACGTGCAATTAATTCAAAGCAATAACTCTGGAGCAGTTTGAGCTGGAGTAAACTACTCCAGGAAGTAGCATCTACACGTGCATCAGAAGTTTATGCCAGGGCATTGGGCACAGGGGGTCAGTCCCAGGCGCTGGGTAGTGGCATCAGGAGGTGGAGAGGCTGGCTGGAGCACAAGGGTGCTGCAAGTGTAGAGATATATGGTTAGGCAGCACAATTTACACCTGTGGTCAATATCTACACTTCCATTTAGTCACAGTTAATAACTCCAACGGTACTATCTTAAGGCAACATTAATTAGGGCCATACGAAGCTTCGGTCACTGATTCAATTTGGTGGAGATTCAGCCTGATTTGGTGGCCAAATCTCCAAATCGAATCAGGAGACGCTTTAATCTCTCCAAATCGAACTGGAACCCTGCAAATCCATTCGGAGAGATTCAGAAAGATTCAATGATGATTCAGACACAGACACAGCTTCAAAATGTTTTTTCTACATACCTCAAGGTACCAGGCAGCTTGTGAATGCTGAAATGCTGGGGTGCACTGAGTGTCCCACATGGGCGTGCGGGGAATCCCAAGCACTCTCGGCAGCAGACCCAGAAATAGACCAAAAGCACTTCCAGTCCACTTCTGGATCCACCAGGAGGCCCCCCCGTGCCTTCCAGGCTCTGAGACTTGGGCCTCCTGGGTGCCCCCACGGCTCATCACTGAGCTGGGGGACGTGGGTCCCCCCCACGTGTTTGGCAGTGAACCCAGAAGTGGATGGGAAGTACTTCAGCTCCACTTCCAGGTTTCACTGCTGACCACGCGATGGGGCCCCCTATACTCCTGTGGGATGCTCCATCTGCCCCAGCATCACAGTGTTCACAAGCCACACCTTGTGTGCACCTTGCTGCACCTTCACTGAATCAGCACTGAATATTCAGATTTGGATTTGGCTGATTTGAATCAGGACATTGATTCGAATCAACAAATCGAATCCAGCCTGTTTCACACGCCCCTAGCATTAATTAGTTACTGTTAGACCTAATACCATTGCACATGTAGATGGTGAGGCTTTACTCCATAGCTAATTAGTCCACTCCACAGTTAAGCGCAAGTGTAGATGTTGCCACTGACTACCATATTTAATTCTCTCTCTTTTACTGAGTTTTGTTTGCAAAGGTAGTATAATGTTGCTGTCAAACCTACTCTGCAAACTCCTTTTAACACCAAACTAAAGTATGACTGACAAACCTGTAATGAAATATGCACATAGGAGCAGGGCCTTGTATCCATATGCATTCTGCACAAGGACAGTCCTATCATCTCCCTCCCATACCCCCACACACGCATGTATTAACATCTCATGCAGGATTAACTAATGAGCAGTTCAACTCTTTGTCGTGTATTAGTATACTTCTGAAACTAAATCCCTCCTATTTTGACACTATAACAGCAAGCTTTCTGTATATAGCATGCCTACATACAAATTACAGCTCCTGTTGCCTGGACAGTGTTACTGCAAAGAAATATTTGCTTGGGCCCAACTGCTGCTGGCCACTCTATGGCTTTCCGCCTGACCCTGCACCTGCCACCAATGAAATAAGCTCCATGCACTTGCTCTATTGGGCAATCCAAAGATTGGCAACAAGGCACAGTAGATGGCTTGCAGCAGCTCTAAGTGCATTTTTCAGAGCTGTGCTCAGGCTCTCTTAGAACAGCAACATTGAGGAGTGAACTCAGGTTGGATCTGAGTTAGCTACTCTTTGATAGCTGTACCCAACAGGAGAAAACCAGACAGGGCTTCTTTAAAAAAAATAAAATCAAAATCAGCAGGACACAGGGTTGGGGAGAAGCTGTATAAGGTGACCCCAGCTAGAGGAGACTGAAGAAAACATTTAGTCCTTAAATGTAAATTTCATGAAATAAAAACAGATCTTTAGTTTCAGATGAGAAGAAAACTTTACACTGTCGTGCCTACCATTTCAGGTGACGGATCTCCCTCTGCTAGAGTTCAAAGACACCAGGGACCAACTAGGACAAACTCTTGCTTTGTAAAATGTGTTAGAAGTTCACACTCCAACAAACCAGATCTAGGTAGTGCCTACATGAAGCAAAGCTTCCTAACTTTTTATCAGCATCCTAGGCCTCAGGCTACATTTCATCACACATCCTGATCCCACAAGTTCTACTTGTATGAAAACCTCACTGATTGTTGAGAATCTCTCTAGGAATTCCAGATGTAGAAGACTCATGAAATGGGGCCTCTTTTGTTAGCACTTGTGACCAAAATGTTTATGACTGTAGGAAATGTCCTGTGTTACTTTAAGTGATCTCCTTCTCCATGAAGCCCTCACAGTCTCCATCTTTCAAGTGGTTACTAACATACCATTTAACAGACTGCAGCCAGACCACAGTCCACTGCCTTTTGGGGTTCAAAGCCCAGGATCATACTGCTCCACACTCACAGTGCTGTGTTTATGTTCGCCTGTTACCAGTCTAATACCCCAGTTAAATTTACTCTACAGTGCCTTTAAAAGTCAGCTGTAAAAGGCAGATCTTATTTGGTTTGTGCTCAATTCTGCTCTTGATGAAGCAGCCCCAACATTTTGTCCATAATAAGAAAACACTTCACTTGCTTTTACATCAGCAGAGTAACAATCCTTGTTTTCCCTGATTTTACTACAGGACTTTCTGGAAAACTGTCCTGGAAGCTTTCTTGACTCCCAAAGGAAGGCACAGGGATGGTCAATCACTCACACAGATTCTCTCCCACTCACTTATGGGAGTGAATGTAATTTATGAATGTTAGTAAATTATGAAGCATGTAAGTTATGAATGTAATTTAAATAAGTTTTCACTGAGAAAGAGAGGAAACACTGAATTTTAAACAGACAACATATTCTACCTCATAATTGCTCACAGGCTTCAGACTCTTATGATATTTTAATCCTTCTAGATTCCAAGGAGCTCTACAGAATAAAGAGCTAAGTCAAGATTTAACTTCTCTGATGACAGAAGACAGTGAGAAAAACACTTTCAGAAAACCTCCAAGACCTCCTATGCACCATAAAGCAGCAAAAATAAAGGGTATAAACTTTTTTCTGCTTTCCAGGTCACCTTGCACATTGTAACCGTCTACCTTACAACATGTTTCTCCTGCATAAAAGGCCTAGCAATTACACTCCAAGAGTCAAGTTGATGCTACTTCCTAGATGGTGATGCAAATACTATTCATGCCCCAGGAAACAAGACAAAGACAACAACTCAGCACACAACAGATACATATTGTATCACATATTACCTAATTGCATAGGACAATGCTTATTTAGGAGTGCTGCATCTCATAAGCTGGGGCTGAAAAAATGTTGCATCACTACATCTATTGGAAATCCGGTTATACTGTGGACAGTTTTGTTTTGTGTGTGAAACAGACAGGGAGAGGAAGAAGGAAGCCACGCATATAATTTTGCTACTGCCTGCATTGTAAAAGTGAAGCACCAGCAGAGTCAGGGTAGAAAAACCATCAGGGTACCTAGTATTTATCTAGCATCATGTTTTAAGACTGAGGACTACAAGGATCAGATACAGGTGGCCAGAAAAAGAACTGGAATCAGGGAAGCCCCACAGGTTTGACAGGAAAAGGTTAATACAGATTTTTTTTTTTCAGGAATCTGCATAAAACTTCTTGCTGAGCCAGTATTTTCCTGTATATGCCAGAGCTGCAAAGCAAATAAATAAATCAGTGCCTGTACAGGGGAGAGAAAAAAAAAAAGATGTCTTCCAATTAGCACTACAAAAAAAGGGAGACCTGAGATTCCCTCAAGCGTAACAAACAGAACAGGTAGACATACAGCAAGTGACTCACCTCTTCCACGGTCCATTTGGCCACATGCTTGGCAGTAAGGCCTGAAACCTCCGGTAGCAGCTTGCAGTGCTGCTCCCAGCAGAGATGGAGGCGGTGGGTCGGGTTAGAGGACAGGGAAGGCATGAAGACAGACTGATGGAGGGCCTGCTGCAGAGTGAATTCTGTGTCTGGAAAAGGAAACAAGAGGAGCCACAGTCAGTTCTGAAACAGGAGCAGGAAAAAAAATGGTGAGGGGGGGAGGGGGAGAAGAGCATTTAGGAAGCAAAGAGAAGGTGGAACAAGCACACGCAGTGCTGTGACATGGCACGCTGTACTCGGAGCATGTCCCCCCCAGAAAGGAAAGGAAAAAACCAAACCAAAACAAAAAGGTTGCCAGGCTGAAGGCTTTATTATTAGCTGCTTCTAGGGAAAATGATGTCATGCTGCTGACAGAAGATGTTTGCTTTTTATTGACAAGGTGGAAGAGTTCTTGTAACAGCATCTTCAGCTGGAAATAAATGGCACCATTCCAGTTCACAGCAAGTAACCAACTACGCATGCCAGCTGATGGCCTGTGCCGAATACCCTCCTGCCCCCACTAAGAGAAGCTCAGGCCTGTAAGGCTTGCGGTTCCCCACAGACACCAATATTGTTTTCCATTTGTCAAAAGACGCTGTTTTTATAAAACAAAGCTAGCTCCCTCCCAAATGAGATCATTCGATTAGTGAAGAATCATGATCCGATAGGGATTTGTCTGGTCATACAACAGGAAGTGAAGCAAAGGATAAAAACAGCGCGGAGCACGTTCTTATGATTTCAATAGTTAATGTTTCTCATCCCCTTTCCTCCCCCTCCAAAAGACACAAAAAGGAGGCATTTCTAAACACTAGAATGCTTCCTGTGAAATGCTCAAGTTATATGGTGCCACCATGTGGCAATGAAGAATTATGTTTTGCTACTTTATAGGCAAGAAAATAAAAGCAGAGTATAAAATACAGTTTTCATCCTTGTCTTCTCTCCCCCGCCAAAAACATGACTAATAAAATTATTAGGGTAGTGCCCAAGGGCTGACATGAACAGGACCCATTAGTGCTAAGTTCTGTACAAGCGCAGAGTGGGAGACGTACCCTGTCCAAGGACTGTGGAGAGGGGCAGAAATGGCATGCAAAAGGAACAATGTCACGGCAGGAAGCAGAATATTCCATGATTCTTGAGGGTCTGGTTTAGTTAGGAGGGGATCAGCTAAATAGAAAGGCAAGGGATGAGGGGAGAGTGTGGGAGTCAAACTGATACGAAAAAAAAACATGGATGGGGAAAGGGTTGCAGAGTAAACAGTTTTCAAGATGTCCAAAGTATCTTGCGTTGGCTATTTCTACTTGTACCAGGCACTGCCTCTGGGCATCTTTTCTCGGCAGTCTTCTCTTAGGGCCATATGGCAGAGGGGAAAGGCAAGGATCCAGATAAGTCCCAGTGTCCCTATAATCTTCCCTGCACAGTTCCGGGTGTGCTATAAATTAAACTGCTGCATTTATCCACAGAAGAAACGCAGCTTCCCTTCCTTTGCCCAGCCAGTGCATCCCACCCCATTCTGAATGGACTACTTTTGACTAGAAGAGACTTTGGACTTCATGGAGCATTTACTGCTTGCCTTCAGATGGTGATGACTTGCATTCTCTGCTACTCAGGCTGAAGTCAATTAATACTCTAGGAGGAACAGGCTGTATATGCTCAGGCAATTCCAGTGAAAGGGAGAGGAAGGGGAAGACTAACAGGATCTGTCCAATTCCAACTTCCATGTTAACACTTTGAGTTCTTCCAGTGTACCTTTTTAATCTCCCAGTTCTCATGGCATCCTTAGGTCTAATCAGTACTCCTTTCTTTTTGCCTTGCCTTTGGGCTAGCCTAGCAGAATTCAGATCACACACACAATCCCTGCACTGCCCACTTCATGAGACAATTTTCAGCAAATGTTTTTGCAATGTCAGAGTGCTAGGTGGCCCCTTCCTCCTACCAACCACAAGAGGAGAGGAAGAAGCAGGAGAAGGTAAGCATTTTCTGCCTTTTCAGTGCTGCCCAGACAGACTGATAAAAAATTATGTATCAAACCTTATAATGCAACATCAATGCATGATGTTCTCAGTGTTGTGCCTCCAACTACATTTTAAAGCTGCAGGGAAGCAGAGGGTCAGCAAATACATTTAGGGACCATAATATACTGCACTGGAAAATTCACTGAAGGACAGGAGACTACAGGGGAAAAAAAATCACTAAGAAAAAGATGGATTAACAGGAGAAAAAGCCCAAAGAAACTTCTTTACACCGCAATCGTAAAGAAGAAATGGCAATCTTCCGAGATCTCCAAGCCTTTTTCCCAGACCCTGGGAAAACATTGCAAGATGTAAAACGTAGCCCAGTACCAGTTGATACTGGCTTCATTATTAGATACAGAGACCACAGATACAAAAATAAAGGCAGGTCCAAGAGCGACTAAGAATTTCTCTTCATATAAGGGAAAATGCTGAAAGGAAATAAATACTCCATAAAGTAGAGGACTGCACAAGAAGTAACCAACCCAAACTATAAAGAGGCTGGTTTATGTCCTTTCTGAGGTGAGAAAGGGGAAACTATTTATAGTCATAACTACACCTCTTCCCCCAGGGACTGTGGAATAACCTCCAGAAAGGAGCATATTAAAAGCACTACACTTTGGAAAAAGTTTCAATTTCTAGACAAGTAAAGCATAGATTAGATTTTGGGGATAATCCTGTAGAAGGGGACAAGGGGGAGACTAACAGGTTCTGTCCAATTTCAACTTCCAGGACCATAAGATTCATGCTAACGCTTTAAAATGCAAAGCAATACATAACATGTTTCAAAACCTATTAACATAATGAGCAGCATGACACTTAAAAATAACCTAGACTCACTCTTTTCACTTAAATTCTTGAAAACTTTACAAGTGGGAGATTGAAGTTCCTCAGATTTGTGAACAATCCTTTATTTTTCTGGCATCTTTTAAAAGTTTTCTGTTGTGTCCACTATTTCCCCCTCATTATTTCTTTTTCACTCATTTCAAACAGGCTGTTCCTTCATCCTTTTGTCTCTTCCGTCTTCAGTGCTGTTAAACTTTTACGCTTTCCATTACACCTTTCATTATCTTGGGTGCATGGCAAGGGAAAGGGAACATCTACATGTCTGCTTCTAAATGTATAAGTGGTTGTGAAGTGCTGTAAATACCACCGAGGAGCAGGAACTGCTCAGGGGAATAATCACTAGAAATAATCAAAACAATTTTCTCTTTGCTTAAACTGACTATTGTTGGAAAGCTTCTAACTATGATCTGAGGTGGTTATTTCACAACTGACAAGTGGTAGAACCCCTGCTGTTCTAATTATTTAAAGTTAGATGAGACAAAAGCCTGGAACAATACACTGTATACCAGTGTACTGAGAAGCCAGTGGATGGCTGCAGATGGCTTATTAGAATTCCCTCTGTAATACTCATGATTTTGTTTAAGGTGAGTGTAAGTGGAACAGGTACATTTTTTTCCTTAAGGCTAGAACAGACATTATTGCTGCTGTGCTGCCATACCTGGAAAGATTATGTAACTATGACCACAAAAATGAGCAGGAAGTAAAAATGAATTAAGACCAAAGCAGGAACTTGCCCCAATTTGTTCCTGCTTAGCTATTTTGGATTGGAGACTTATTACTAAAAGCTGGGTCAGCTTGGTTATCTGAACTGGCTTTTTATAGTAAAGCTGAAAGTTAAACATGTGGTTTGCCAAAATGCATCCAGTGAGAACCACTTTAAGATTAACTAACTGTGTTCCAGAGGAAACATTCCACTTTCTACCTTGCCCTGATACTCTCTTGCTTTCTAGATATTAGGAGAGTTTTAAATGCCTGGAAAAAAAAAAAA
>JAGPOW010003022.1:5270958-5298070 GCA_030014935.1 Caiman crocodilus
AAAAAAAAAAAATCACTGAGGAAATTCTAAACTGCTGCCATATGAAGATTGCCTGATGTGCTTCACAGGAAAGGGCTTGGTGGGGCCTTAGTCCAGCTGTCCCAGACAGATGTTCACCTGAAAGCTAGGACCACAATAAAGAGTAGCAATTGGCTCCCCTGTCGGCTGCCTGAGCACAGAAGCTGAGGACTGAATAAGGAAATCAACTCCCCCCACATCAGAGATCGGTTTCTTCAAAGAAGGAAGAGAGTACATCCACAGGAAAAACTTCCTTTCTTGCTAAAGTTTTGCATAGAGAAGACATAACACTCTAAAGCCGTTTACAGACATTTAAAAAAACCTAACAAAACCCCCATGCTTTACCAGAAGAAACAGCAAGTTAGTTTGACCCAGTCCTGCAGCATCTGTATAGATTAGGCACTTTAATGGGGCTTTTTGGAGCTTTATCCAATACCTGATAGAATCAGCTATTAGATAAAAGTGTCAAAAAATCCGCCCCAAAGCCCCACCTGATCTATACAGATATTGGGTGACCCGGGTCCAACTAACATGATGCCTCTTCTGGATATAGGCTGGGCTCAGTGTGGGAGCGCGCCAAGTTTAGAGTGCCATTTTTTGGGGTGGGGGTTAACATTTCTAAGTAGCCTAAAGCATTAAGTCTAATTGATTAATTAATTTAACTGAGAGTGTGAGGAAAGAAAGGTAAGAGAGATCTAGACTGTAGCATGCATTTGACATTTCTGGCATAATTCACCTGAGTAAAGAAGCAGACATAAAAAAACCATATGGTAAAAAGTAGTCCGATAGGTTTGATAAGTGCAACACACAAGCAAAATAAAATAAAATAAAATAAAATAAAATAAAATTCAACCAACCATTTCCATAGTCTTCCTGCTTTACCAGCTGGAACTTTATACAGGCATGTTGGGAATCAAGCCTGAAAAAAATAAAAGTTTTATAAATGTAACAAAGGCACAGAACCATAGAGATCAATGCTCTTCTACATGGAGCATCAACAGGATTCTTTTAAGAGTCCCAAGATTTTTTTCCTTTTAAAACTGGCAATAACATCACTTATTTCTCCTTTCACCCCTCTCCAGATCTCTTCCAAGTAAGGGTTACATTCTTTACTAAACACACAGCAAAGAATGTGGATTTAAGTACACCACAGGCAATGAAAAGACACTGGATGCATCTTAACGTGCAATTAGCACAGAGCAAAACTCCAGTATAAATGCTGCACCTGGGAACAGCACATTGAGCCAGGGCAGAACAGCTCTGGCTGGCAGAAGGCCTGGAGTAGGGAAATCAGTCTGCCAGTCCTGGGCTCAACATGCTGTGGGAAATGACGGTGCTACAGTGTGGGGCTAGCTGGCAGGCAGCCCCTGTACTGTAACACCCTCCTGAACCATCCAGCCCTGGTCACCATCTACATGTCCATTTTGGCATGAATTCCACTGTAGGATAGTACTTGTCCCATACAGTACTAAGTTAATTTACTGTGCCCTAATAGGGCTGCATGTATAGACAGTGATACTTTGCTGCGGAGCTAATTAGTTATCTCTATAGTAAAGCACATGCGTAGATGCACCCACTGCCTCCCAAAGAAGTGAGAAATGCTGTTACTCATTATTTCAATCACACAAAATTGTAAACTGTGTGGCACTTGAATGTTTTACAAAGCCACTGCTTCCCTCCCTCATTTCAGACAAGGCTGCAGTAGTGGAAATGTAACTGCTGGTGCATTAAAACATGCTGCAAAGTCTTATTTACTTTATTTGTTTCATTTTGGTAGCTGCAGATGATTCCTCTTCCACCCAGTCTTTCTCCTGATTGTTTTCGGACTGCTCTGACAGACTATGGACACTGCTTCGACCAGATCTTTCAGTATCTTGCGCAGAAGATTTTCTATAGAGACAATAAGCCAGGTTCATTAAACTGGAAGGCACCTCTTTCCTCCCCGCAGAAAGAGGAATGTTGATTATTGTTTTACTTGTAAAGAAAGGTTGAGTAATAATAGCTCCCAGGCACCATCTAGTGGTTTAAAATGTATTCTCTCTTCTAATTATTATTGATGCAGTACACAATGCTTTATGCTTTAGTCTTTAGTGCTGATGCAGACATTACATGAAAGAAATCAGCCTCTGCAGCTGAGGCTCTGAACTTAGCATCAGCAGGAATGCACAGAAGCATTCGTTTTAGTGCATCAAAAGATTTAAGGATTTTTACACTTTGATACCTTTGGATAACATTTAAAAGACTTTCCAGGACTAAGTGTGACACATAGAGTGAGCTGCAGCAGGTGTGCAAGGCAAGGGGAGGCAGTGGGGCACTCTATGATTTGCACCATAGAATTCAAATTTCCCATTAATCAGAAAATTAAGTATTTAAAGCAACAATACATCACTTCTGTAAAGTATTTTGTAACCTAAGGATTCCAGAAAGGAGATGTACAGAACCACTGAAACACAGACACCTCTGGGGTTGAGGATGCTGAGTAGGATCAAAGCACACTTTTGGGAGAGAAAGGAAAATTTTGGCCAAAGCATGCAAAGGACAGGTCCCTCTTCTTACTAAGATGTCCTGACCTTTTTAAAGTCTAAGTGGAACAAAAAACAAATACACAAACAGTGTGGCTAGAATGCACCTTGCTGAGATCTTTATTTATGGCTCCACAGGCATGTAATGCAATAAAATTCTTAATACTCAGTTTGGCTTAGTAATATATTTTGGCTGATCCCTGCATCCAAGAGGTTGATGCATAAATTTTCCTCAATGATACTCAACTCTCAGCAACAGCTGAAATTCAGATCTGCCAACCTGAAGATTCTCAAACTACACAACAGGCTGTATCTAGGGTTCTCAACCTTTTTAGACTCGCGACACCTTTTGGAAGATATCAACTTTTAGCTTTCACATTTTTTACTATACAAAAATAATAGAGCCATTCTGCTGCTGCAAAGAACTCAGAAAAACCACAAAAGACAGAATGTTTTTGACACTATGAATTTTTATTTGAAATCTCTGGGTCTATCTGATGAATCAGGTTTGTATGCTTAAGAGTACTAGCATTACATGCTACCCCACATCCCCCTTAAAAGGGTCTCAAGGCTCTCAAGAGTGCTGCAGCACTCTGGTTGAGATTCACTGGCCTCTACATAGCAACATTATTTTACTAACCAAAAGAAAAGCAGACTAATCTGGGGTGGAATGCAGCAGTAGTGCACAGAAATCCTGCTTGACAGTTTTAGGACAGGAAACTAAGAGAACTCCTGTAACTCAACAGAAAAGGCAAAGGAAAATTTATAGAGGTAGAATGTAATTTCCTTTGCTGGAATTTGACCAGGGCAATAGGATTAAAGAGGAAAGAAATCTATTAAGGCATGTAAGGAGCGTATAAGTGCATTGTTCTACACTGGGGTTATTCAGGGTATGGGTCAATAGCCTACGGAGATAAAGCTAGTGCTTTAACTACTTCTCTGTCAAATGCCAAGCCTTTCAGTCTTTTGAAATAATGCATACCATAGGTATTATTAGCAGAGTTCCAATAAGCAAAGTGATAACACCAGCCTCACCTGGATAGTGGAGAGTCTTCCTGAGGGTCTACAAATGGTATAGGAGTCTCTGGTCTCTTGGATTTCTGAATGCTGTTGCTGGATGAAGGCCTCTCCCCACTCAGGCGATCCTGTAACGAGCTCTCCCTATTGAGGTTAACTTCAGAATATGGGCATCCTACTAGCCTGCATGGAGAGAGAGAGAGAGAGAGAGAGAGAGAGAGACACTTGACTTTTTAATCCTTTATAAAGGTGTTAAAACAAAAGATGAAAGTGCAAAAGTGCATGGCTCCTTCTAGGAGCCATGTATGAAATGCTTTTCAGTAATAAAGGGCATTTATAGACATGCTCTGGGAGGCTGGGGGCAGAGGAGGGACACTTTAATTAGAGCAGCTCCAAAAACCACATTAAGTAAAGCACCCGGAATGTCATGTGTACCAGTGTCCCCACCCGGAAAATGGCAGCAGGGCATTTTGAACTAAAACTCATCAAATAAGCTTTAGTTTAAAGTGCCCTGCCACCATTTTCAGTTCAGGGACGCTGATACACATGACACTAGTCTGCCAAAGAGCAGTAATTATATGCTCTGAGGCACTATTATAACAGTGCATTGGAACAGCCTCCCTGCACATGTATAGGACCCCAAAGTATCTGTAAGACCAGAGGTTGAAACTCCCTTCCTCTGTGTGACGGAATGACCCAGGGAGAGGGTTCTACCTGGCGCCAGTCTTTGAGATGGAGCCCAAGGCCAGTGGCTGAGCTCCAGTGCAGCAGAGTCCTGCAAAGGCAGGACTTCAGATTTACCTGCAAGGATGCAGCAGACAGACTGGGAGCAGCAAACCCTGTGTCATCTGGCTGGCAGTCTCCCAGTGGATAATGTGAAAGGGCTGCACTGAGCCGGGAAATTGAAAGAAGGCATGGGTCTGACAGAGAGAGAGAGCGGGAAGAAGGGTGGCCAAATTAGCCCAGTAGACCCGCATTTATCACTGGGAGAGGGCCCTGGGATGAAAAGCCAGGGTGGAAAAGGGGTGTGGATCACTAGGCAGAGCCAGGAAGTCTATAGGTCTGTGAGGAAGTCCCTAGGCTCGTAGGCTTGTGCATTCGGTGCTCCAAATGGTCCTGTCCTGAGGTAAGGACAAGAAGAACCATTAGGACAGGGAGGATTTGGGATATAGCCCTAGCCTGAGGGGTGTTGGGCACTGGGAAGGGGTTGCACCTGAATAAAAAGGGCAACCCAGTTTGTCCAGAGGGACACGTATCATTTTTGGATGATTACTTTCTTGGGCTGGACTTGAGCGTGGAGACACCCCGCCGCTGATAGCACCCGTGCTGTAGGACCCTGACGTTGCTAACCAGGGGAACCAGGCATACTGCAATGCCCAGCTGGCATGCAGATGGGGTGTAGGGGAAGTGGAGCCTCAGATCACTAGGACCTTGCACCACGAGTAACCTTGTAGGTCACCCAGAAGATGCCACTGACTCCACTTTATCTTGATGTAACAATTAAGACATGGCAGGAGAGTGGGAGGTGCCCTTCCTGTGGGGCAGGTACACCCCTTCACAGAAGTCGTCCCCACGACACTCTGCAACATCCGTCATGGGGTTACACATTTAAGATTAGCCGTCCATCTTCCACCTTGCAGCGTCCTCTTGGTGGCCCAGTACAACAAACTGGTCCATGGTTTCATAGTTGGTAGTGTTGGAAGAGACCTGAGCAGATCATCAAGTCTGACCCCCTGCCATGGGCAGGAAAGAATGCTGGGATCAAATGACCCCGGCTATTGTTGCAAGGTGAAGTGTCCAACTCAAATGAAACGTGCCTGGGGAAGGGATAGGGGAAGACAGAGAAAGACATGCAGAGAGAGACAGAGATACAAGTTTTATTAAGTCATATAGTCTCTACCCTTCACCTTCTCCTAAGAAAAGGTGTATTCAACTTGTAGCCTATTTTGGGATGCAGCAAGGGAGAGTGGATAGTCAAGAGATCCCAGAGGAACAGAGAATAAGTATGTTTGGCACCTGTATGTCACATGCATGCTGTAATGAGTAAAAGTGTATTATTTGTCAAGGAAAGGTAAACCAGGGAAAGCAACTAGTAAGAAGAGTATACTCTGAGTTGCACTGGTCACTTCAATGGATTGACATCTATGTAAAAGAAAGCAGAATCTGTTTTAGAATCCAGTGTAGAGATCAGTGATGGAGAAAAAACCAAAACTGTTAAAGCAGAATTTCAAGGAAGGATTTAAAAAAGGCAAGGGAGGCCACAGAGTGCGCAGGGTACACATTAAGATTAGCTGTCCATCTTCCACCTTGCAGCGTCCCCTTGATGGCCCAGTACAACAAACTGGTCAACAAAAAGCGGCATTGTATCTTTTGGGAAAATAAGAGAACAAGAGCATCAAGATAAGCTAACCTGGCACTGAGCTGAAACCACACTGTCAGAGTACAAAAGAGTAAACTTCTTTACAAGTGAGTGAAATTACAGGGTAAGCTTTCTGGACTGCACCTCTCCATTATGGATTTCACCAGCATGACTGCTCTAGTAGAGAAAAACATTTTATGAAAACTAATGCATTAAGGCTCAAAATTTATCTGGGAGGCAAATATTATAACTCATTTCAGAGACAGGAAACCAAGATACAGTCTAGTGGATGAGCTAGCATTAGAAAACAAGGTCATCGGACTCCTAGACAGCATTGCTGCTTAATAGCTTAATAAGAACAACTATCCATTTAGCCTCCTCATCTCTGCAGAAATTCATATGAAACAAAAACAAATATTTAACAACTCTTATACTTTCCAGTTTAGAATTTCAAAGCATCCTACAGACATTAAGTATCTAATCCTTGCAACCCTATGTGAGGTAAGAAAGTCTAATCACACTTCACAGAGAAAGCAAGCCAAACACAGAGTTTAATTTCACTATGCTCTCACAGGAAATCACCAGCAAAGCATGAAATTCGACCTTGTTCTGCTAACATTTGCACTTTAAAAACTATGCCATGCTCTCCCTCTCTCTTCATAGTCTTTTTCTTGTGTTTTGCTGTCAGAGACCATATATTACAAAAGAGACCACTTTAATGATGGTGGGTGGTAGAAACCAAAGTGAATTGCTAATAAGGCAGATATCTGTCTAGTTTAACATTGCGATGCAATCTCTCTTATGGTACTACTGGTGCAAACAGAATCATAGTAGAGTACCATACTCAGGCATGAGAGGGAGCTGCAGTCATAGATATGACAGGACCTTCCACAACATTTCCAGTTCAGTACAGGTGGGTTTAGCCATACTATTACCATAGACATCGACAAGAGTCAAGAAGCTAAAGTCCTTCTACAAAACATAGAAAATTATCCCTTGCACTCCTTGTACACGTACGTATAATGTGTTCCATAGCGGGGTCCTCTGACATGACCAATACCCTGACAGCCAGGGGTAGGGCACCCTTGCCCGACTGTTCCCATTGCATCAGGAGCACCTAGTAATGAAAACAGTTAAAGAAGATCTTGTAAAAGGTCCCATGCATTCGAACAGATCAGAGAAAAGAAATGTAAATGTAAACACCCAAAGCTGTCCTGCTCACCTAGTGGAACCTGTAGAGCATGTCCAGTTTTTGCACACCAGCCTACTGGGTGAATATCTGGGCTGTCTGAATCAACCCAGAAATCATAGTTATGGTCCCACCCATCAAAATGGACCTAAAAGAGGAGCAAATAATCACACAAAGAACACCAAAAGTGAGAGATACAGTTAAGGTATCCAGATATGACTCAGCTTTCACTTTAACTTGTTCTTTCCTCCTCAATTTTTATAAAAAATTCCATTTGCAGCTGAAACACTGAATGCTATTAAAGCTGCATACAATCTCCGCCTTTTGCGTGTTCAGCATAACTACTGTATCTGTTTTTGCTTGCTTCTGTGGTTACAAAAAACAGATCCGGCTAGGACAGTCAAATCATAGGGCCTACTATAAAGCACGGAGTACAGGGATGTTAAATCATAGTCTTTAAATTTGGTTTAAACGTTTGCAAGCTGAATCACTTCATTACTTGGCTTGTGCTCCAGAAGTCCAAAAATATTATTAATGCCAATAAGTTAGTCCAGTTCTATGCACTGAAATAACTAGAGTGTTTTGACAGGTCAAAGGGCTGATAAAGAATGTAAATCACTTCAAAATCCATGTTGCCAGTCCAAATTCAGAGTGAAGCAACAGCTATTTAAGTTGTTATGATCTCATGGATGCTTAGTAGGCCTCTGTGAAGCAGCAAATATTAGCTTTGGATTTGGCTGATTTGGATGGACAGCGATTCAATTTGGTGATATGAATTGCTGTCCTGATTTAGATATCCAGCCACAGACTATGCAGGCAGTCTGCGATGATGCTGGACACAGCTGCCTTCCATGCAGATTTGGGGCCACATGCCCACTCCCATGTCCTCTCGGACTAGCAAGCCACCAGAAGAGCACTCCCAGACCGATGGCACAGTGGCAGGGGCCCCTCTCCCCATGTCTTGCCCCCCCGGGCTGGGCAGCTTGTCCCAGCTCCAGCCCTGGCCACAATCCCTCCCTTGCTGTGGGGGCATTGATCTATGCCCCCATGCTCTTTCCTTCTCCCTTCTAACCACCACAACAGACTTACCAGGTGGAGGCAGCTGTGTCTAGCATCGTGGAGGACTGCCTGTATATGTAGTCTATGGCCGAATCTCCGAATCTCTCCAAATCTCTCTGAATCGATTCGGAGATTTCCAATTAGATTAGGACCTTTTAATGGGTTTCCCGATTCAATTTGGAGATTCAGCCGCCAAATCGGGCTGAATCTCCTTCAAATCAAATGAGCTACCAAAGCTTCACACAGCCCTTATGCTTAGTGGTCTATGAGACATGAGCTGACTGGAAACTCTACCATAACAGTCAACGTATGACCACCCTTCCTGGGTTGATCATGCCAGTTTACCTGGCAAAACACAATTCTCATTAGTGTTCTCAACAGAGAGAATTTAATGAAGTCTACTCCTCACCTAGTGGCAGTTCTTTTACCACAGAAGGACACACATGGTTAAGAAACCTCAATTGCTGCTCTACCTGTTTTTGGAAGTTGACATTCAATCTCCAGGACAGAAACTGGCATCTTTCACCCTCTATACATTCACAAACTCAAAAGGCAAGTTAAAAATGCATTTATGCACTGGTTGCATGTTGGTGAGTGAAGCTATTTGCCATATAAACCAGACTAAACCTGATTTTGGGTTTTCCTTTACAGTTCACCTTTAAAAAGTGAGCACAGAATCTACCAATGAACTTCCCATTAGCAGTAAATAAATGCTCCCTTCATTCACATAGCTTTTTCCTCCTCATGACCAAATCCTGTGTGAATAGCTTTGCAAATTTCATTTCAAAATAAGTTAAATTAAAAGAGTATCTAACAATGTTGAGAGGTAACAAAAGAACTCACCTGAGGCAAACAGCAAAACACCATTTCAGACTCAGACCAGTTTGTTTTCTATGCTTCGTGTGAGTGTGGTTTCCACAGCAAGGGCACAAACTAAACTTATTCTGCACCTCAAATCAACAGCATTTTTAGATGGAAGGGTAGTTTACTTAGCTTGAAATGCATACCTTGATCCGATGGTCCTCCTTGTCAACAATTGTTGCCACTCTTATTAACTTGGGATTTCTCTTGTCCACAGCCTCTAACTTTGTATTAACCTGAAACCCATGGGCAGGACGCTATAAAAGAAGATTATAAATAAACTGAAAAGTCCAGGTATCATATAGAACTAGTCATTTTTATTTTGGATCCAATATGTAGGTTCTTCCGTACATCCATAAACAACCTTTTGTAACTTTTGTCCTCAAAACTTTTGTCAGCATCTTGCATGATGCTGACTGCTTTTGAGGTCAAAATCAGATTTTGTGAAGAGCTGTGCTGGTAGCTTGCTAAAAACCAGATTAGAAATGCACTGATACATCGGTCCGATACCAGATTGGTACTGACATAGAGAAAATTGGCTGCATCAGAAATCTGCCCAATTTGCCTAATAACTTGCCCGTGCGTGCAGCCACAGCGCAGCACTCAGGCAGCGAGGAGCACAGTGTGGAGAGCTGCCTAGAGCTGGTAAGTCCATTGTGGTGGAAAGGGAAGAGGGAAGAAAGAGGCACGAAGAGTCAGATCAACTCCCTCCTTCCTCCTGTGGTGAATGGAGGGGACAGGGGAAAGGGTATGGGCAGGTGCTGCCCAGCTGGGGTTGGACGGGGTGCAGGATGGACCCACGACTTGTCAGGGGGGAGAAGAGGGGCTCCTGCTGTTATGCGTACCCTGGGAGGGCACAGGGGGCATGTGACCCCCAGATCTGTGCAGGGTGGGACAGGGCAGGACAGGTGAGCTGCAGTTGCTCAACAGCAAGAGCTGGGACTGTGCTGGGCACGTGGCAGCAGCACTGGGAGGCAGTGAAATTTGGGGTGGCTGCAGCTTTGTCTGTAGCCCTCGTCCCTCACCCAGCCCCCAGTGAGAAGAGTCCAGTGCAGCCCCAGCTCCAGCTGCTCCCCCACCCGCTCCTCCTCAACAAGCTGCAGGTCCATTCTGTGTCCTGCTCTACCCTGCGCTGGCTGGGCAGCACCTGCCCCTGTCTCCCCCACTCCTCCTCCCATGCCGTTTCCTTTCCCCCTCCTCTTCTAACACAATGGACTTACTAGCTGGGGGCAGCTTTCCATGCTGCATCGGAAATCAAATTGGTATCGGTCAATATGCCTCCTTAAAAAATCAAATATCGCTATTGGCCCCAAAAATCTCTATTGGTGCACCCTTAAGCCAGGCTCAGTTGGGTCAATACAGAGGACCCTTTCACAGTCCATACCAGTGACATGTATTTAAAAAAAAGGGGATAAAAGATTAAAAAATGAGAATTGTTAGTATTGCTCTGATATAAAGGCCATTCATCACCCCAGGTCATTTGGTTGAATTCCCATATGGACTGGGACATGATTTTGACACTTCATCAATAATTCAAAATATATTTTTCAGAAGATTTTAGGCAAACTATGCATTATGTCAGTGTGCTTTATATACAGTTGGCATGTAGCTTGGGGAAAGATCACCATGTTGCTCCCTTTCTGTGGTTGATAGCAATCCCTTTCTACCAGCATTAAAATAACTTAACTTTTTGAAGAAACATGCATAATGTAGCCTTCTTTCCGTCAGGATTTTGCAATCTTGAGTTAAGCTTTTAAATACGGCACAGAACCACATCCTCCTAAGCTTTCATTTCACCAGTGGACTGGAAAATGCTAGCGATGTAACATTATTGCAGCATGGTTTTTATTTTACATCAAAAGTAAAATTCCATCTTATCTGGGACTTTTCATTTTAGGCCTCTGCCCATCTCAAACAGTCTTTCCAATCGGCATCGCCTACCACAAAGTGAACCTGAGGCAGATCAGATCTTGGCTTTGAGCCTGGATTTAGAAATGCCCCTTCTAGAAAAACTGCTTTCAACCTGGAAAAATTTTAATTCTGTCTAAGTTTTAAAATGCCACCAGCTCAAAATATTTCAAGCAGAGCCCTAGTATCAAATGTAGGAATTTTTCACAGAAACACATTCTTTCATTTTAAACTAGTTAGCTAGAGAACAATAACCAAACCTCTTCTGCTCCACTGCAGAACTCATGGGCTAATAAGACACCTTGTTCTCTAATATCCTTCTACTGAAAGCTGCTTTCTGTAAAAATAAGGATGTCGACCTTATAACACTTGAAAAAGCATGGAAGGAAGAATGGATGGTCCTGGAGTAAGTTTACCAATTTCTTCATAAGAACTGTGTAATTTCTATATCTGCATTATTGCTGCTCTTTCCAGGGTATGAAAGAAGCCCTATCTGAGACTCTGAACATCTCTGTGATATAATTGCATATATTGCACAGATGTTCAGAGCCTCAGATAGGGCTTCTCTCATACTCTGGAAAGAGCAGCAATAATGTAGATACAGAAATTACACAGTTCTTATGAAGATATAGATCTCAATTCCTCTGGAGGGTCTCCTCACATCTAACATACGCATTTCCCTTCTAGAGGATATTGTTTTTGTCCTTTTGGTTGAATCCAAACTTCCTATTACACGAAGAACAGTCTAGGGATGGATGCCAGATTCGTTCATAGAACTATCTTCTTTGATTAAACATGTAACCACGGTTTCACTGTGAGCATGCCCAGATCTGAAACCCTCTTAGATAAGGAAGTAGTAAATAGACTGGATGCTTCCATTTAAGCAAAGGAAGAACCTACCAACCATGAAGTTGAGATGTGTTTTTTTTTAGACTTCAACTCACTGATCAAGATCATACTGGATCTCCTTACTGCCAGAGTGCTCATAAAAATAATGGTCCTCAGGAAGAATGTTACATGATGATGACAAGATTCTCATGGTGCTTTAAGAACAGCTATTGCCCACGTGGACAACTTGTTTTTCCAAAAAGCACTGCCCTTAAGCCATGGTCAAGATATTTTGTAAAACTACTAAAAGATCCCTTTCTTCAGGTGACTTGCATTAGAACAAGTCCTCCAATAACTGTCTGTATGCCCGATTTTCTTCAAAGTAACTTGTGACATCGCAGATCTCAGTGGAAGAGAGCTAACCTGCCATAGGTTAGCCTCTATTTATTGCAAGGTAAGAGTGCGCACCAAAACAGTTATCATGGAGCAGAGAATGTGCAATAAATCCCTGTTTGCTTTTACCTTGTAGTAGCTTGTGCTCATGCCCTCAATGACTGGGGAGAGGTATAAAGGAGCCAGTCAGCTCACCTGTGAGATAACAGGCCCCACAATCTCTACTTTTAATATGCCTCTCTCAAGTAATGCCTCTTCTGGATTTCTCATTAGATGCAACTAAGTGCATCTGTAGACTTCCAGCCTGGCTTGTGATGCACTAGAAGGCTGCTGTTCTAAATCAGATGCCTTTGGTCTTACAGGCATCATTGTTGAATCACCTCACTCTGACTTTCCCTCCCGATGTACAATTACAGAGCATTAAAGTCTTTTCCCAGGATATAAATAAAGCTACTTCTCCAAGCAGTTGGTTTTCTGCCTTTTCAGCAGAAATTAAAAATTAACAAGAGACTTCCACAATAAGCAGCTATATCCAGTACTCAGGCTGAGAATGCAGTTTTCAAGTTCAGTCTGAATACCCTCTCATCTATGGGTTCACCAGGAATACTCCTTCAGCTAGTTATCTTGTCCATCACTGAGGAAACAGAAGCAGGATTGATCTTAGGCAGAGTAACACAAACCTTTTACTGCTTTGGTAAGGAAGATCTTTGACAGGAAATTCTCACCCCCCACCTTAACTGCACTATCATAAACCAAGTAAGAAAGAATTATGCAGCTCTTCTTCAACATTGTTTGGAGAATCTCTCTCATGAGAGGTATAAAGACTTTCTTTTGTCCCTTCAAGAGCTAACTGCGACCCAAATACCCTGCATCAGTCCTGGGGCAAACCCCTGAAAGAACAGGGAAGAGGACTTACTAGATATTAAAAAGGCAGTTGGCGGGCATGTATCTTTGCACATTTGCCAAAGGAAAACACCATATTTTCTTATGTACAAGTATTCTTGTCCCAAAATCCAGCTGTGAAAAACTGGAATGTGCATTATAATCAAGAAAATAGGGTAACAGCACTTTCTTCTGCCCAAGCCCCTGCAAGGGGAAAGCAAATGTAAAACTACCTATGCTTTAGGAGGGGCTCCCTAGCTGATAGCGGTGGACACTGCCCCCAGTTAAGGCTCTGAAAGATAGCTCTGTCTTTCAAAAACAAGCTGTGCATTTTATTTAGGGGCATGTTATAAAGAAGAAAATATGCTAATAGCCAGTTTATGACAATTGGAACTACTGGAAGCTGGAAAGAGAAAGACCTTCTTCCCAGGGATGGAGATTTAAAAGTCACGCCATGTTCCCTACTACCAAGTTCAGGAGGAGTGGGGCCAGTCACACAGAACAGTAAGTGATCTGGAGCCACTGGACACAAGGGTTTATTTTTATTAGGAAGGAAGCAAGAACTAGTACCTTTCACATGAGCTGAGGAACTGCAGTTAACA
This sequence comes from Caiman crocodilus, assembly GCA_030014935.1. Lineage (NCBI taxonomy): Eukaryota > Metazoa > Chordata > Crocodylia > Alligatoridae > Caiman > Caiman crocodilus. The sequence goes on from JAGPOW010003022.1 coordinate 5,284,597, forward strand.
CAGTTCAAGGAAGAGGGAAGCACAAAGCTATGTGGCCTCCTTAGATACCTCAGCAGACACCGTGTAAGTAGTGTGTGGCTGGATCCTGGCATCTTTTCTTCTGAGTTTCTATGAGGGGCACCTACCTTCACCCTCAAGATACCCAGAGAAAGGAGGGTCCAGAGAAACACTTTTGTTTGAGCTTCAAACTACGGGAATGGGGGTCTCAAGCCCATGGAGAGTCAGGAGGCTTTGTGGGGGAAACAAAAGAAAATTGTTCACTTGGTTTCAGTCTACTAATTCTGGTACTAAATAAAAGGAGTTTCCATTTATCCTGCTCCATCATCTCAGCTTGGACCATGCCCACAAGCCAAGTGACAGCTTCCATGTTGCATCAGGACCCCACAGTGTAGGGGACTGCTAACTCTGTCTGCCACTTCTGAGGCGAGATGAGAAGTTCTTCTAGCCCCTCTCAGAATGCCAAAAGAATGATTTTTAGTTAGGCTTTGAAGTCTTCCCAAAACTGCTAATAAAAAACCTGAAAAAACAGTTAGTTAAAAATCTTTCTGAAATCCCATGAAAACTCTGCTCCAAAGTGGGGCCTGGAGTCTGCCACATGTGCTGCTTCAAGGCACAGAATTCAGACCCATCTTCCTAAGCCTTCTAAACACAGGCTCAGAGCAAAGACCTGGTTTAAACAAGTTGACATGGATGCAAGGAATACCTCACTGCTAAGGCTACCTGATCTGGAGGGAACCAAGCACTAGTCTCCTGACCTAGTGAGATAAGAGAACTTCACCAACCAATTTAAATGCTCTTGCTGGGGCTGCCTGGGAATTGGTTTCTTCCAAATATTTCTCCCACGAGAAGCTTTTGGAATCCTTATATTCTGTAAAAGATAAAAGACCATCTCAAGAACTAATCACAAGTTATAAGAACAAAAAAAGCTATGTAATATGTGACTATTCAGTGAATTTAGCATTCACAAGAGATGGCAGTTTGATATCCTTGTAGAACTAAGTTGTTAATTCCTACAGGCAATTTATAACCCAGGCAGTGAGTTATAAAGCAAGTTTCCAAAGTCTCAAACCCGACCTGGAGAAACTGGAATAGTTTTTTTTCTATATTAATCAATTCTTATATGTCAGCTGCAACTTAAGAGCTAATCATGTATTTTTGTAATGGAAACTGAGATGAAATAATCAAATTACTATTTTTTTTGTTATTTAACCTATGTCTGAACAGCAGGCAGTTTGTAAAGACTTTCTGCTGCTAGCTAGCTACTAACTCATATGTCAAATGTAACTTAACAGAATGGAGGTCAGAGATTCCATTCTTCCATTACCATACAGAACAGAACAGATCTGTTGTATTGTTACAACAATGAAATGTGTTATCTTGTAGCAAAATGTTTAAAGATAATTTTAAAACATCATTTAATCTTGTTTCCTCCTCTCTGCCACCATCTCTACTATTCAAAACCTTCTCAGCAGTCTGAATTTGTTGGTCTCAGCATGTTTCCCAATGGACAGGTATCCTATCACAAAAACATCAAAGTATGTGGCACACTGTGGGCTTCCTTTTTGACTGTCTCAGTGAACAAGACTGAATGGAGGTTTGCACTACATTGTGAAGGCCACACATATGATCACACCTACTATTTAACCAGTTAAGCAGATAAATACAGAACATCCTCTTTCTCACCTGTTAATCCAAAATTAAGTGGATTCTTTTTAAGCTTCTGCTAAAGCCTAAAGATAACCATGTTCTTCTACAATTATCATTGTCCTTTTGCTTGCATTCCATTTTACCTACTAAACTCCAATGCAATAAAAGGAAATAACTACAATCATACTTTTCTTCCTGTTTTCCAGGAATGGCATATATCTCCACCTTCAACGACATAAATACACATTCCTTTTTCTTCCAACACACCTTCAAAAAAATACTGTATCTACCACAAAACTCCACCCTTCTTCCCAATCTTACTCAATCCCAAATTATAAAAGCCTGTCCCATTGGCCTGAAAGAACTATTGAATAATAACTGGAGTTGCAATTCAATGAGTATTAACAATAACTCTGCTCAGCAAAGAGAGAAAAGTTCAAATGAATTGAACTCATAACTTGCAAATGCATAATTACATGGGAGATAGAACTTGCAGGTCTTTTGACTGAAGCAGGAAACAAGAAAAACTTCCTTTCAACATACCAGGTGGTGTTGTCAGTGGGGTTCCAGTTTCTTGGCAGTAACCAACAGGACGAATGTATGGGCTGCTAGCATCACACCTGGATCAAAAGGAAAAATTTGGCACCAGTCAACTTCAATGCAGAAGAAACACAGCAGCTCAAATGCTGTCTGATATTTGTTTGTTGGGGCAGCAGATGCTTTCAGTGCGTGTGATCATGATGTACAGGACAACTGTTACCTGGGTGGAATTTATAAAGTAACATTTTCAAGACATTTAAGCTGTTCTTGCAAGCAGAGCAAATACAAGAGTGAAGTATGCATTTGGAATTTAGAAATGTGGGAGTATCTGCATTCTTTTAATATCTGGACAACCAAATCAGCTAAAATAAGAAAGAAACAAAAGTCCCTTGAACATGCAATAAAATCCCTATGTAAATAACAACAAGGTTACTGGGGGGCATGGAAGGCAGCGACAGAGACAGGAAATTATTTGAAGACCTTAGCCTAAAAACTGTAAATGCTATTCCCGAATGAAATCTGAAGTTAAGTAAAATCTGTTCAGCTTGGGATCATAGAAAAGTGGGTTTGAAAGGACTTCACAAAGTAATCTAGTCCAGCCCCCTTGCTCAGGGAAGAATCATCCCTAACTAAAACCATCCCAGCCCATAGTCTAATCTGCTTTTGAAAATTTCCAGAGATGGAGATTCCATTCTCTAGGTAGCCTGTTCCAATGCTTGTCTACCCTTTGCATTATGCTTTAGAGATGCACAGATATAATCGGTCCATGTCGTATTGGCACCAATAAAAGGAAAATTGACATTATTGGTAACTGACATTTTTTGGCTGATGTGGCTGATAATGTCACTGATAAATGCTGTATGCATGTGTGCAACTTGCACACGACCAGGAATGGAGCCTGGCAGCTTGGGGAGCAGCACCTGGTCAGTAAGTCTGTGGGAGGAAGGGGCGTGTGGGAGGCAAATTGAGGCCTCCGTGGTGAGGGAGGGAGTGGGGCTGGGGTAGGAGCAGGAGCAGGGGCAGGCATTGTTCACCTAGGGCAGGGGCAGCTCCTGCTGCTGTGCACACCCCCAGGGGAGGCATGGGGTCACGTGCGGGATGAGGGTGGGCTGCCCGCTGTGGACTTGGGGCCACAGGCTGTGCCAGCTTTTTCCTGGCAGGGGGTGGGGTGTGCTGGAAGTGTGGGATACACCAAATTTTGGGGTGGCTGCAGCACCCCTCCTGTAGCTCCCTCTCCCAGCACCACTGCCCTACCCTCCCTGAGCACAGCCCTGGCCCACTCCTTACACCATAAAGAGGCTGGTGCAGCCCCTGGCCCTGAATCTGCGGCAGGTAACCCACTCTCACCCCACGCACAAATCTGCGGGACACGATTCCCCCAGGGCGTGCGCACAGCAGCTGGGAGCCACCCCCACCCCAGGCCCCCAAACAAGCCATCCATGGCTCCATCCTACACCCTGCCCTGGAGGAGCAGTGCCTGGCCCTAACCCACTCCCTCCCTCACTGCAGGAGCCTCAATACCCCCCCACATGCCTCTTCCCTCCTCCACAGACTTACTGGCTAGGCGCCGCTCTCCAAGCTGTCCAGCTGCATATCAGCAATCAGATTGGTATAGGCTGATATGGCTGGGCCATCAGTATCGGCCAAAAAAATCTTTATTGGTGCACCCCTAATGTTTAGGTTTCTTCAAATCAGAAACTGAAAGTGGAATTTAGAGTGGAAGTAAAACTTTACACTAAAACCGCAACGAGACCAATTCCAAAACCCTATAAATTGAAATGGCAGAGTTTAGCAAAACTCTAAATGGAGTCTACTCTTGAGAATTAGAAAGTTAAAGATCAGCTAGGGAGATCTAAAGCCATGCAGATGCCTCTTTGCCTTCCTGGAGGGAAAAAAAAAAAAGGAAGGAAGAGAGAGTTATAATAGTTAAACCACCACTACATAAAGCTGATGGGTAAAAATCTGTACGCTTTGTACTTCTTTCACATGCATCTTAGTAATTAAACTAAAAACTGGATATATTTGTCATCAGTTGAGACATGAAATAAAGAGGAAAACTTTTCTATTTACTAGCATTCAATATAGTTTCAGGGATACAGCAAGAACTTAGGACTCAGGAGATCTCATATGGAATGTGGTGTTAAAAAATCACGTGAAAACCACCATGAGACTCATTTCCAGGGATCCTAGTTTTCTGTTTAAAAATCTCAAATTCTGACTAAAACGATGCGCCCCCCAGCCCCCCACATTCTCTGAGCAAAAATACCCAAATCCACATTTTTCTGTGATTAAAATGAAATGCCACTACTTATATAGGTATCAACTGAACACAGTGTTATACTGATATATTTATCCATAGCCTTCCAAGCCCTGCTGGTGTCCTCCACGCCCAACTTGAGGAACGGAGTGGATGTGCGAGGATGGAGGGGTGTGGGCACAGGCGACGCACAGGAGGTTAGGCAGGGGACAGACAATGCAGCATGCAGGACCACATACCCCCTGTTTTCTGCAACCACAGTGGGATGCAGGGCTTCAGCTGGGCTGGATCCACCCCATTGCCTGTGCTTTCCTGCCCCCACCCCTGACATGTCACCTGCTCCCCCCGTCGGCCATAGACTTACCTGGAAGGAACTGTGGGAGCTGCTCTGCACTGCTGCCCACCTGTCTCATGCATGTGATGCCCCCTGTACATGCATGTGGCGTTCCCTGCATCCTGCTCCCCCCTCAGCCCCAAGCAGGCCCCTGCAGGCTAGAACTGTGGTAACCTGGCAAAGGGAAACCTGCAGTTTCCCATGTTTTTCTCCTTTAGAGGAGATTATCATGATTTTCTCCTTTGATGGAAAAAAATCCATGTTTTTCTCTGTTTAAGGGGAATATCTGCATTTTTCCACTTTTTCCTCACAGGAAAGGGGAAACCCAGATCCCAGCTCATATCTAAGACACAATAAAAGTGCAGGTCAAGATTTTTAGAAATTGTTGCCTAAACTTAAGCATCTATGGGTGGGTACAGATGTAACAATCATACTCTTTGAATTATACCAAAATAAACTTTACAATGTATCTGTTACACCTGCTTGATCTTATAGCAATATGAAATGTGGCAGCCACAAATCATTGCAACCTGTTTTCCATTCAGGGTTGCAGATGTAACAGTTGCATCAAAATAGCCATGCCTTTTGATCACTGTAACAGGGAACCCTCATTCTGTTACTTAGGGAAGGCTATGAAAGCAGCAGAAGCAGCAAGTGCCTTTACGTGTCTCTGTGGCCAAGACAAAGGCAGCTGGGCAGGGCTGGAATTAAGGAGCAGCCCCTGGGCTTAGATCATATAATAAGCTCAACTGACCAGAAGGCACAGGAGAGTTCAGGGGGTGAATAGGTTTGTCCTCAGGCTGAAAGGGCAGTCCAGCCTTAGCTAGGGAAGGGGAAGGATCCTTCAGGCGGGCTGCAGCAAGGCACAAGCAAAAAGGGGAGCTTTGGTGAGTAAGGGATGAGACCTTTTTTTTTGGTGTGGCTTCTTTCCTTTTCCCTGCACAGGATCCAGAAGGATGAATAGGGCTGACTTGCAACAAGTGTCTGGAGAGGCAGTAATTTTTAGCTGCAAGTGATTGCTTGCATTTTTGTTTCAGTTTGCCCAGAGGACCAAAAGCACTGTGAGGGAAGGTGGAAGTCACAATGCATGTGCTTTAAAGTGCCCCATGCATTTTCACCCCTTGTGGGTGTGGGGTCATATACAGAGAGAGGGGATTTAACCCCTTTAAGGCTGGGGAATTTGGAGGACCCAGAGCCCTACTGTGGAACCTAATTCCCAGGTGTGCTGCTGTTACCGAAGAGCTAAGGCCAGACAAAGGGGGCCCAGGGCCAAAGGGAGCAACTACAGCAGGGGTGGGCAATTATTTTGGCTGGAGGGGCATTTAATGAGTTGTGTGGACCTATCAAGGGCCACATCCATCTCTCTCTTTGTCCTTCTCTCCCTGCCTCTCTTGCTCTTCTCTCACTTTCCCTCTCTTCCTCCTGAACCCCGTTAGAGCTGTAGTGTTCCAGAGCCCCAAAGCTCAGCTGTGGACACAGAAAGGGACTTCTGTGGTGGTGCGGGAGGTGGCAGCATCAACTATGGGGGCAGCCAGCAGGTTCTAGAGACCTGATGTGGAACCTGTAGGCAGTGCCACAGCTGATGATGCTGCCCGTCTAGCATGGCAGAAGCTCTTGCCTGGGTCCACAGCTGAAGCTGCTAGCAGGATCCAGGCAGGTGCTTCCACTGAGCTGGGAGGGAAGAGATCTCAGCTTTGGATGTTGCAGGCAGGTTCTTCGTTGGGGCTCCTGAACATGCCAGCAGCATCCACAGCTGATACTGCCACACCCTCACCCCAACTGTAGTAGAAGCCGCCCTGCCCAAGCCCACAGCTGCTGCTGCATCAAGGGATGCTGCTGCTGAGCAGAAGCAGTCCTACCTACCCACCCAGCACCACATGGCAAATGGAGCTGCCAGCTGCCTGCAAGCTAGGTCTAATGAGTTGGCAGCCATCCAATGGGCTGGGGGGGGGGGGAAAAAAATCAGTTGGATCTGACCCACAGGCCTTAATTTCTCCACCTCCGAACTAGAGCAAGCTAAGCAGCAGACAAGTGTCAGGGCCTGGACAAGTATAAAAAGAGGAAGCCAAGCAGCCCAAAAGAAACCCCTCCAACTCTGAGGCTCTGGATGCTTCCTGCATACTTGGCTCTATTGAGATGTGGCAAGAAAGATAGAGGGTGGCACCTTGGAAAAAACAGAAGCTGCAGGGGTCTATGCTAGCTGGCTGCTGGGATGTATGACCTCCCAGCAGGGCTAGACCAACTCCTTCTCTCTTTTTGTACTTGTAAAGTTAAACTGTGGCAGAGTGCCTTTCCAGGGGTGGGTGTGAAGCCTCTGGAGTTCCTACTGCTCTCACTTTATGAGCAATTACTCCTTCATTTTCCCAACTTGCCTTGATGTTACTTACTTTTATGATGGAGACTGGCCCAGAGCTTCCCAAATTATTCTCAAAACTGACCACCAGGTGCATATAGTCTCTGCCTTATGGACTAATTGCATAGCTCTGTTCTTCCCCTATACCAGGGGTTTTCAACCTTTTTTAATAAGTGCACCCTCTGGATGCAGAGCTGCAGGGAGGGGGAGTGTGTAGTGGATGGGGGGAGTGGGAGTGGTGGCTGCCGTGTGCTCCCTGCTACATCTAGCCGGCTCCTCTGCAGCCCGCAGAGGGGCATTGCTACCCTCACCCCACTTCCCCCCCTTGGCTCTGCTCCTGGGAGGCAGCAGTGCAGGGTGGTGTTGCTCCATTCCCATCTGCCTATGCCTACCCCCTAGGGCTTTCCCAAGTACCTCCAGTTGACAACCCCTGCCCTATACCATGCTCCATGCCTTGCAGATGGAATCCTTCACAGATGTTTTTCACCTAAGCTCCCTTCTGATGGTCCTGGACCCCCATTGGTCCCACTCTCAGCCTCTCACTAGGCCCTGGATCCCTCCCCTGGGTCGCTAGGAACCTCCTCCTCCCCAAACCTCCAGACTGGTTTAGGTGTTATTTCCAAGCTTTCTGGAGCTGCAGCCATCCTGCTGAGGTGGTGTTCTCTCAGCAGGTTCTGAGCTGTTACTGCTAGCATCTCTCAGGGCCTGGGCTTCTGCCTTCTCTGGCTGGGTCAATTGACCCCGCAGTTAGCCCTGGCACATACCTGCCAGCAGCACTGCAGGCTGCCTGGCCTCTTAAAGTGGCACGGACCCCACGTGCCCTGCCACAACATCCACGTGCAGCCAACTAACTTTCTAATACAAAGTCTATTGAATTTTATGGAAAGATGTCCAGTGATTTTGCAAAGTTCTGGATCAGGCACTAAGTGCTTGCTTATATTTATGCAAGTGGCCAGACTTTCAAAGGAGCTGGGCACCCAGCAACCGCTGCTGATATCAGTGAAAACCACAGGGCACTCATGCTGTTGAGAATCAGGGTACATTTTTTTTTAGAAGTCTAAAAATGGAGTTAGAAGCCCTCAGCTAGGAAGTCATTTGAAAATCCTGGCTATCAAGTATGAGATATTATGTACTTCACGGCAGGAACATAAAATGGAAAAACACAGTCCCCTTTGCAGAAGCATTTTCTTTACCAGTAGTCGTAACTCTCATCCCAGTTGTCAAAATGAATTAGCAGCCGGTTATCCAACATATCAGCAACAGTTGCCACGCACATCAAAGACGGATTCTTTCTGTCCACCGCTTCCAACTTCATTCCCACCCGAAATCCAGATGGCGTGACAGGCTAAAGAACAGAATAGAGAAAAAAAAGGGAAATCAACAATCAAGCTCTGTGCCAGATCATTTAAATTACTATGCCTATTTGGCTCAGGTTATTTATATAAAACAGTATAAGAAAAAAACCCATACTATAGCTACCTGCTTGACAGAACATCTGGCAGAAAGGTTATAGCCAAGATTTCCATGTGTTCTGGCAACAATCCTTATTATTTCTAATGGAGACTTAGTGAAACTAGCATACTACTTATCTTCTATTACACCAGATCCAGCCAGGTTCAGAGACAGAAATACAGACTGCCCTTCTGATAACGGGTACTGCCAGCCTTGTTGTATCAATGGAGAAAGAGTCAAATGTAACTTTTAGGTATACAGCTGGGTCCAAAGCACAGACAGACTTGCATAACAAGACCATGATAACCACAGGAATTTATTTTCCATCCTTTTGCTGCACAAGTTATTTGGTGTGGCTGACAAATGGTCCTATGCAAATAATGATGTCTTGAAATGAAAATAGTGGTGGGTGAATGTACATGAAGAATGTATATGTGAACGTATATGAGGAACAAACCCTAGTGCACATGGGGATACTGTTGGATAGCTAGAAATGTATCTGAGAGATTAGAATAATGGAAATTCTGACATCTGTCTTGACTGGGATCCGGGTACAACATTGTGTTTAATTAATGCAAATGTAAATCTCTCTCTTTAATCACAAAAAGGAGGGAAATATAAATTATCTGCATGTGAAGTTAATGATGGCTTTTTGCTTTTTTTTTTTTTTTTTTTTTTTTTTTAAAAGAGAGAGGCATTAGTCTGGTTTCCCATCTTACAAATAAATTAATGTGTGCAACAGCAGTGCAAACAGCTGATTGTGCTATGTCCTTTAGGATTATAAAAGAACACATTACTATTCTGGCCAAACCTTTAGGATGTGCTTAACATAAGACTTCTTACTCATTAGAGGTAGCCTTGTAAGAAGAACCCACAATGTGTAGAAAACACCACTGCTGCCAATGTATTTAGGTCATGCCCCTCGTCTTAGCTCTGGACTTGGGGAGAGAAGGACTGTCATAGAGCCATAAATGAAAGAGGACCAAGAAGAACAAGAAGCCTGATGAATGTTTACAATGTCTATCCATATGCCAGCTGTATGGGAATGAGTGAAACCTTAGTGAAAACTGGGAAATAATTATTGCCACAGAAAACTGGTGAGAAAAGTCACAACACTAGAATATTGGGATAGAAGGGTACAGATTATTTAGAATGGACAGGTAAGGGAAAAAGGGAGCAGGTGTTGCATTGTGAATATATACCATTGCTATGAAGTTCAGGAAGAGGTAGGAGACAAGTTTGTTTAAAGTCTCTGTGCTCAGATAAAAGGGGAAAAGAACAAGTGATGTCATCACAAAGGAACCTATCTCTAGAGATCACTATACCAAGAGAAGGCGGACAAAGCTTTTTTAACAACCATCAGAAACAGTCAAAGCAAAGAATTTGGTGGTAATGGGAGAGTTTATCCAGATATGTCTTGCAAAAACAGCCAGCCTATGGAGCTCTTCCAATGTGCTGGGGACTATTTTCCGTTTCAAAAGACGGAAGAAGCTACCAGAAAACAGATATTTTAAATTTTGTTTTAACAGGGAGGTAGACTGAGACTCTAAAGATGGAAGATAACAAGGGTGAAAATCATGAAGTGACAGAGTTCAATATTCTGAGGAAAGGAAGGTGGAAAGAACAGCAGAATAAGGACAGATTTAAGAAAGCAGACTTTAACAAAAAAAAAAAAATCAGAAAAAAAAAAAATCAAGAAACTGGTAGACAAGGTCTCTTGGGAAGATCGTCTGAGGGATAAAGCCAGGCAGGAAAGCTTGCTGTTACTGAAGGAGATTATATTAAATACACAACAGCAAAGGAAAGAGAGGAAGCATAGTAAAAAAGCCACCATGGCTGTACCAGAAGCTTGTCAATGACCTGAAAACCAAAAAGGAATGATATGAAAATTGAAAACAAGGACACATAAGCTAACAATAAGTAAGAAGGAACAACACCAGTTTGTAGGGATACCAATCAAAAAAGCTAAAGACACAAAAATGACTTTCAATTAGCAAAGGACACAAGAGAGAAAAAAGAAAAGATTATAAATGCTGGAAAACCAATGGAAGCGTAAGTCCATTATTAAAAAGAAAATGAAAGCAAATATTAAATGATGCAGAGAAAGCTAAATTACTCAGTGTCTTCTTTTTTCCAGTTTTCACCTTTAAAGTAAACAGTCACCTGATATTTAACACAATTAATTTTAATAAGGAGATAGGAACACAGGCCGGAGCAGAGAAAGAACACGTTAAAGAATATTAGGTAAGACTGATGAGTTCACGTTGGCACGGCCTGATGAAATACACCCTAGAGTGCTTAAGGAACTAGCCAATGTAACCACTAGCAATTCGTCTTCAAGCAACTGTGAAGGACAGGGTAGGTCCCAGAGGATGGAGAAGGGCAAATGGCAGGTCCCGGAAGACTGGAGAAAAGTACCGGTCTTTAAGAAAGGAGGGGGGAAAAAAAGGAGGGCCCATAACTAGGAATCTACCTAAGTTATAGTGAAAGTGATTGCTGTGGGCTGCTCATGGTGCGCGGACATAACTTGGAGGCCTTTTCATAGAGAGCCTGCCCTATGCCGCTGGTTGCCCAAGGGCTGAATGTCATGAAGCCCTGCCCCTGGTCACTGACTGGTGGAGGGGGGGGGTACATGACAGGCAGCCCTCTTAGCCAATCAGTGGTGAGGGGGGTGGGGGGGCATCATCCTGGCTGCTCCCTTTTGCACCAGAGGCTCCCCCTCCCTCCCCAGCTGGCTGCAAAGCCAGGTCACAGTGGCCATGAGGATTGCTGGCTCTTGCTAAGGAGCCATTTTATTGCATTTTATTTTAAGTAAGTTTTGGGTTTGTTTTTTTTTAAATTTTGCAGCATTTGTGGACAAAGCCCAATTTTGCAGTTTTCACGAAATCCACAAAACTGCAAATTAAGTAGGTTCCTACCCATAAGTATAACTCAGACTGTCTAACTTCTATCCCCAAAACCAATGGTGCTCAATTTTTGGCCCTGTGGGCCAGATGAGTAGCATGGGGGTGGTCTGCAGGCTGGATTAAGCCCTGCATGCCAGGATTGCCCCCTCCTAGCCCCTCAAGTTGGGGATAGGCCCAGGGGCCTGGTGCTGGCCCCATCTAGCCCTGCACCCTATACAAGAAGCAGAGCTGAGTACTCTCCACAGGTCAAGATATCTGGTACTAGGGAAATGGTACCACTTTTTATTCCACCACTTCTCTACCACCAAATTTCCAGACCCATAGGGAGTCCCAGAGGGTGGATGCCACGGCAGCCCAGGCCAGATCCGACTGCAGGCTGGGGATTGTGCATACCTGCCTGAAACAAAATCAGATACTAGAACAAATTACTAAGCGATCAATTTACAAATACCTAGAACAGGGGTGGGCAAAAGATGGCCCGTGGACCATATCTGGCCCACCAACTGACTGGATCCACCCTGCAGCTGCCCCTGCAGCACTCTACATATGGCCAAGCCACCCCCAGTCCTAGTAGCCAGCCCCTGCTACACTCCCACCTATGCTCGCTGGCCTGGGCCTGGCCAGTGCATGTAGCTTTGTTCCCAATATGGCTGTAGCCAGCCGGATGTTGTTCTCCTCCCTTTGCCTCCTTCACTCTTCCTCCTGTCTCTGCCCTGGTTGTGCTGCTTGCTTTCGGTAGGTAGGGAGAAGCTTCAGACAGGTGGCTCCTCATTGCACTCGGTAGATGAAGCGGGTAGAAGATGGCCAGGAGCTGAAGCCAGAGTCCTGTATACTGGGGCAGAAACCACCTAGCTGAAGTTTCCCTTCCCACCAAAAGCAGCACAGCAGGAGCACGAGCAGCAGCATGAGCTGTCACTGGAGGCGAAGGGAGCACAGCAGCACTCAGCCAGCTACAGCTACACTGGGAATAGACCCCCTGCCTTGCGAGTACCCCGGAGGTTAAGCAGGGGCAGGTGTAGGAGCTTGCACTCCTGGGAGTGGCGGGGTGAGGTGGGGTGAGGTGGGGACAATGGGGCAGGATGTGGCATTGAGGGCAGTGAGGTCCCACTGGGACAGGTCCTGGCAGTGGCCAGGTTGAGACTGCCCGGTGCCAGGGTCTGCCCATCCATCTGTGCTGCTGCACTGCAGGTCTGTCCACCTGTCTGCCCACTGGGCACAGGGCAGTGGAGAAAGCGCTCTGGCAGAGTGAGGGCAGAGGGGACTGCTGTCCCTGCACTGCATGAGCAGTTGCCAGCAAGCCCAAGGCTGGATCCAGATCTGAGAACCCCTGTTGGCTGGGGCTGCGGAGACGGTGGAAGCGCATGGGGCTGGAGCGCCAGCTCTGTCCTCTAGCCCAGCCCACAGCAATCTAGATCAGTGGTCTCCAACCTTTAAGTAGGAGATCACTTTTTGAATTAAAAAAGCAACCCAAGATCTACCCTGCACCACCACTTCTCCCCTCCCTCCCCATAAAAGTCAGTCTGTGGGAACAGAAAGGTTGGGGGGGATGGTGCAGGTTAAGGTGGAGGAAGAAAATGTTATATGGGGGCATGCCCCCCACAGCAGGTAAGTCTGTCCCCGACTCCTGCCAGCCCCTGCTCCTGCCTGTGCCCCACTCCCTTCCTCACCACTGGGGCCTCAATCTGTCCCCACCCCACGGCAGTGAGGGATGCACAGGCCCTGCACAACTGGGGCACAGGCCAGAGCCACAAGCAGCTCATCCCGAGGGTGTGGGGCACACCATGTGCCCCTGGATCATAGTATCATATCATAGTATCTAGGGTCAGAAGGGGCCTAGAGCAGGCCATCTAGTCTGACCCCCCCACCAATGGCAGGAACGAGTGCCGGGGTCACAGGACCCCAGCCAAGTACCTATCTAATCTACTCTTAAAGATGCCCATGGTAGGAGCAAGAACAACTTCCCTAGGAAGCTGGTTCCACATCCT